>JASFAX010000030.1:5690000-5855000 GCA_030737875.1 Allium sativum
TCATCAATGAATAGATCAGAAAGATATATTAATTAAATATTACAATGTGAATTTCCAAAGAAATTACCAGAGCGGTATGAGCAGAAGTATTTTGTGAGCTGCATAACTCGTCAGTCCAAGCTAATTAGTGATTACCGAAGTGGGCGGTTTTAGTGCCAGTCCGAGGTGATGAAGCAAGGCTCTAAAGCATCAATTAGCGTAATTTTGCAAGCCGCATGTAAGATTGGAACAACGAAGTTCCAGTTGATGATAATTGAAGAGCGACATGTATGACTAAAGAAGTTTGGTTGTAGTTGGATCTGAAGCATCAATCAACGTTTTTTTTAAGCCGCCTTCTGGTAATCCGATTAGGTTTGCATACCCCTGATCGATTAAAGCTTCAAAAGAGAAAAAATAATGTGAGATTTTTGAGAAGAGCGAGAGAGAGTCTCCGCGTTTTACGAAGATAGCGAGGAGAGGAATATGGTTAGATAGAGATTAAGGAAAGAAAACGCGGAGAGGAAAATGGTCTGGAGAAAGAATCCAAATTGGATAGATTTGAGGAAGGAAGAATCAAACAAGATTTGATTAGCAGGAAGAATGCAGAGAGGGACAAAGACGAAAATGTCAGGAAAAAAAATGAGATTTTCAAGCCGACTTTCGTTGGAATGGACAAATTTATTTTGGCTCTTACAGCAGGAAACCTCTCTAACGGTCGGTTTGATTAAAAGACACAAGGTAATAGAGTCAATTTAAAAAACAGGTGCTGAATATATTGTAGTAAATTATAGAAGTTTTTGAAGTCAAGTGGTTCCATTTTTAAATACAAGATATTTTGAAGCTCGGCAATGCATATAACATGAGTACTCAGTAAACAGCTTGTATGTATAGCTTTTGAGGTAAAATCTTTGACCAACGGATCAACCACTCAAACGGTAGAATCTTTGACTAAAAGTTCAATTACTCAAACCATGAAAAACTCAATTATAATTGAGCAGCGTGTGTATGCTTTTGAGCCGGAAGCATAGATTTTGATATATAAAAATATTGATACACCAGCTTATCTAGTATATATGTGTCCCTTATTTGTTTTTTGTTTTTTTTTGGTAATCACAAAAAATGGTACATAAGCCTCGTGAATCAAAAATGCATCAATTTTGTTAGAACAAAATTAAAATAGGTGAAGCCACAATGGTAAAGAAGCGTTGATTCACAAACTACTAACCATTAGTGAATATATTGGTTGTTTGTAACTAATGAAAGACTTATTATATTCTTATTCAATGAAAACTAAGATAAAGCAATATTTCAGAAGGTGTGTTTTCCATACAAAGTCGTAGTTCATTGCATCGTTGTCTATTACTTTTTTTTGTAAATTTACAGGCTAATTAAAATCTTTGCACAGTCTGAAGATTTAGAAAAAGTCACATTAAATATTATAACCACCTCCAATCAACATGTCATTTTCTGTCTCCCATCCACCATCAAAGCTCCATAGCTTTTCTTTTTATATATAACTTTTGTTGGTCTAGCTTATCATTTTGAACATGAGTGAACCCACCAAAAGCCGAATATAATGCCAAATCGCCTACGTTATCTCAAAAAATAATCATTTGATGATTGGTTTACGTAAACGTTTTAAAATGCATGAATGTCGTAATATTATTTTGTTATTAATCCACCGTATTAAAGTTCATTATTGTGCAATGCTGAAGTGACATGCATATTTCATAGCAACTGCCAACTAATAGAAAACACTATTTTCTATCAAATATGACTAAGTTTTGATGTGAGGCTATGATATATCTATGGCTATATTAGTATTTAACAAACTAACCAATTTTTTTAAATATTGACATGAATATTCTTAATTTTTTTTAAACAATCTTTGTTGGAAGTAATTGCTAGCATAATAGCAGATGGTCACTATGTGATAATGGGGTTAAGACTCAACTTGACGTAGCACTTTTCCACTGAAGGTGTAGTGAAGATACACCAGCAGTTCAATCAAGGCACTGGTTTAAATAAGTTATTATATCTACTATATCACATAATGAAGATACAACGTTTGCATTATTCAGGTCGTTAGCTTGTTAATTCACTCCAACGGTAAACGATTTTGTGAGGTTTCAAACTACCTCTCATTTTCCCTCATGCTCTTACTACTAAGTTTGTTATCATTATTGAAGCACATGATTGTTGGAATTCTAACTTATATCTTTATAAAGTGATGAATTATTCAAGTAAGACTGCTTAACCTGTAATTTATTCTTTGATAATGAAGAACATATTTACGCTATCGTTTATTTATCTTAAATATCTTATTTTTATTTTCCAAACTCTTTGATGATTTTTTTAAAATTATTGTCATTTTCTTACAATAAATATTATGGTTTGAACATGAAATGAAACAGTTTTGCAAACCAAAAATAAGATAATGTTTCTACGTTGAAATCTTAAATCAAAATTATTAGATAAATGAGTCAAAAATTAATTTAAAACAATGGAACATCTTTGAAAATGAACAACCATTATTCTCTGAATAAACATTTCAAAATTATATTATTAGACTAAATAATTAAGAGACTTATATCAAATGTGAGATAATTTCACATTTAATCCTAGGCGAATAAGTCCAATTTGTTTAATCTCCTTAATTACATATGAAAAAAATGAAGTGAATCACTCGCTTCTAAGTATATTATATAACTAAACCAATTTAACATGACATAAATAGCCACATATAAATTATGCTATAATTTTAAATGCTACAGGGGAGAAAAGTAAAATTCATTCTTTAAGTACCAGGTTCACTATTTGAAGCAAAAAGAACATGATATTTACATTATGGTATACTGACAGTGAAAAAAATAAGTAACACCGTATATGAGTATTATAGGATCTCAGTACATTCAAATCAATCATAGGAACGGTGAAAGTTTGTCAAAGAAAAATGTATATAAATTATAGAATTTTCATATCTAATGTTAAATTTTTTACATTTGTAATAACTGCCATGGACAAACGACGAAAGTTTGTCGAAGAAACATGCATATCAATTATAGAATTTTCATATCCAATGTTAAGTTTTTTACAATTGTAATAACTGCCATGGTTAATTAGAAAAAACCTAATGTGTTATAAAATTAAAAAAAAAAACCTCAGTTTAAACTAAAATCTCCATGAATTTACCTTTTTAAATGCGGATTAAATCGTAACTACGGCTAAGTGCTGTAGCCGAAAAAAATTGCTTTTATGTTTGAGATCTAGGCAACATTCTTAAGTAACTCAATTATAATTGTATTATCCGATATGTTGGAAAAATACCCCATGGATGTTTTCTAACAATAAGGTCAAAATACAGAAACAAAAGTAAATATAGTTTTGGTTAGAAAATATGAAAGTTACTTGACTATACTTTGCTGACTCATTTTATAACTATAGCCGAAAAGAAAAAAAAAGTTAATATGGAAGAAGAAAATATGGTATTTACCGACAATGATTTTCTTTTAAAGAATCCAACTTCAATATTTATCTCTCAGATGTAGGAATCCCAAATGGTCTCCAAAAGCAAGCCAGCATTATGTCAACTTTCGGTATAGTATATAGTCTGATCATTCAGTCTTCCATATCCCTGTACAACATAACAGTCGTTAAAAAAAAACCATCCAAAGAAAAGAATATTGAACAAATAAAGTAATTATAATGTTTAAGTAAAGAATAACATTGTCTAACATTAATAAAGTTATTACAACCATATTGTGCTTCTATTTTATATGCCATAAGTACCAGGTTAGCATGTCTTTTTTAGGTTATTTCTTTTACTGGTTGAAATTTATTGTAGCATATACATAGTTTGGAGCTACAGCATTATGCATTAATGGGTTTTCTTTATTTAAAAGAGTGTTTCCTCTATGATTATAAGTTTTATATTCCAAAAAAAAAAAATATAACGATCATGATTAGCGGAGAAAGAAAATGGTTCATACGTCGTGAATTTTGACTACAGCCTAAAATATAGTTGACTGCCACTGGAGTATTCCTTCAAAACATAGAACTTGAATTTTTCTAGCTTTAAAAGAAGCTCGTAAGTAGTAGTCAGAAATACATTAGTGTATGAAAAAGGATCTTACATTGAAATATTTTTCTGGAAAGACTTTATTCTAAATAAATTAGCGGACAAAATTCTAGGTACACTTAATCTATGCAAAACAAAGATCGTGCAACAAATGAAAATGAATGATAGTAGTATCCAAATAACTCCACAATATCTAAAAATTGTATTATGTTCTCTTTCTTCCTCTCTCTTTCTTTATTCTTTTTTTTTCTTTTTTCGGTTTAGCTGAGATAAAAGTGGTTAACCAATTATTGTATTGGCACTTAAACATATGCGGCCATCTATATACATGAGCATAATACTAGTAATGTCATAAAATGGGTAAATGTATCTCGTAATTTTTTCCTACGAAACTTTTAATATGCTATATATTTTCTAATAGCAATTTGAAACAATATTAATTCTGTTGAGCATAATTGGAAGCTGCAAACAATCAGTGCTATCATATATAAAGTTAACCTAATGAACTAAGACGTAAGCATTAAGCTATTTATGATGAGCAAGTGCATTAAATGTCATTGTAATAAGTTCATAATTCCAGGGATAGCACATATAGAATGGTGAAATAAATTATTGATTATTATATATTATTTTTAATGCTTGCCATCTAAAGTTGAACATTCGAATGTTAATGCAGACATATTACCACAAATACTTAGATCTTATTGTTGCACATTATGATTCATTAGTAGAGAATATATGTAGTGTTTCCAAATACCAAGCATTCAACCGAATGGAAAAAAATAAACATAAATATTAAATGTTAAATTTGCAGGTTGAATTATAGAGTATTATATTGTTTAAAATATAATTTCAACAAATCAAACAATATTTTTAGTATCATTTGAGTCAACAGCATACAAATATGTATATTCCAAATATTTGGTAGGCTTTCTTAGAGATTGTGTTGTGCATGACACTGAGATTATCCATCATTTATGGTTGCACTTTTCCAGTACATTTATAATTGGATTGATCTATAAGAAGGAGGCATACAAATCATTATTACTGTGGTTCTAATTTTAAACTCAGCATGGTTTCTCGGTTTTACAAACTGATAGCTTATTTGTGCTAATAATCAATTTAATATAATGTGAAAATAATTTCTATTTGTGAAACAAATCAGTTGCAAACTATTCATATGTAGACAATGGAGGACAATATTGGTGTATAACTGTATACACATATTACATATATTATGAAGTTACATATATAATGGTTTGTTATTATGGGCAATAATGGTTCAACAAACCTATTTCTGTTTGCTAATACAGTACATACCACGCAGTAAGGGAAAGACAACTCAATTGTAGAATACAGTACACTAATTTTCATATGTGTCTTAAACAAAAAATCCAAAAGTAATTTACATAAAATAAAATATGTTTGTATAATCCTCGTATATCAACAGCATTACCTTTATCATCACAACATATCTTAATTGGAAAATCAAAAACAACAGCTGAGCCTAAAATGGAGATTTAATACAAAAATATGGAAATAGTGAACTACAATGGAAATTTTATGGCGATAAAAATCTTGGAAATGTCAAACCTAAAATAGAAGCAAGGAAACATGACAAATTGAGTTTAACCTTTTTCATAAGCAAGGAAAATGTCAGGGTAAATAGTATTTTGTTATGGTTAGCGCTTTATCAATTCGATCATACCTTATTAACAACTTAAACAGATTTATAAATCCAAATTAATCTTCCCAAAAAGAGCAAGCCAAATTTTTCTTTATTTTCAATTTTTTAATTCCATTTAGGCATGCATTGACACATGAAACAGCTGCACGCACATCCTTAACAAATGAATTGAAACTATCAAATATTTTATTATATATGCTGAAAAGAAGCTTACCCAAATGAGCAATTTACAAATGATAAAATTACATTTTGTCTGATAATATATCGGATCTAAAAAGGAACTTTTGAACCGGAACATATACTAATCTGATATTCCACTAAAAAAATATACAGTTATATATATATATATATATATATATATATATATATATATATATATATATATATATATATATATATATATATATATATATATATATATAGACACTATGATCGATTCATTTCAGTAAGAAAACATTATTTCCAAGCCTGGTTAAACTTCGAGTATAGAATAATGTACAAATAAGCATTTTAACCACAATAATTTGGATACATGGAATAATATTATGGCTGAAATAATAATAGAATATTACCATATCAATGTAAATTGCCCAATGATTATAAACTAATAAAGCATTGAAATAAATATAATTTATAGGTACAGTTCAAGTACAATATAGATGCCAGAGTCTAAGAGCATTAACTTGCTAATAATAAAATTGAATTTGTACCCAATTATATGAAAAAGGCAGTAGTGAAGAAAAACAATAATAAGAGTTACAATGAATTACAAAAAAATGTATTTTAATAATAAATATGGGATTACCATACCCTCTTGAGATAACTTGAATGCATAACTTGGATAAATATCACCATGCACCAATTCATAGAACATAAACAGTGCAATTGTTTAAAGAAAATTATACCAATTTAACAGAAAAAAAGAATATGTAAGTGTCAACATTCACACTGCAATCTAAAAAGGATTAAGAATATAGAATGAAACACACCACAAATGTCTAGGGCTCATTGAAGAATAATTCAATCAGGCCCCAAAAAAACAATATTTTAAAAAATACAGAAAATTTTAGTTATTTTCGATAGAGGACAAAGGATAATGAGGCTTAAATCAACAGAGGTAACAAATGAGAGAGAAGCCAGTGTGACATCTTTATAACTAAGAATGAAACCACATATAATCAAGGATCCATATAACAACATATATATATATATATAAACATATATATACACACACACATATATATATATATACATACATATATATATATATATTATTGACTATCTACACTAAGACAACCTAATTACGCAATGTCTTATGATACTGATTTTTCATATGTAGAACTACTAATTCTGACAAAAGAATCATGAAACAGTAAAAAAAATCATTGCAATAGTTACTATTTTGGTGCAACTGAAAAACAAAATGTATCTTGATTTCCTCTCATAAAACACCAGGGTTAAGAAAACAACTACCTCTCTATCTCCCTTTGCCTCATATCATCTTCTTTTTCTTTTTTTTTGTTCTCAACAGAAAAAATTGTCAGCTCGCAGCTAAATAAAGTTAGTCATCTATTTGATATTTAGCTCTAGTTCGTTGGGCCAACGTATTGAACAAATCAGGGTTCATGGTGCACCCTGCGAAAAAGATTATACTTGTAAATAAGCCAGGTCCATAGACTTTACTTTTATATCCAGAACCGTAATTTCACCACCAAATATCAACATACTTAGTAAAATTTTCAAATGCAAGACACGGGAAGAAAGGAGGCACTGCAACATGTCAAAAAGAGTAATATCTTCATAATGCTTATGTTTAGTTAAAATTTATATTAGGAATCTGATTTTAAGAAGTAAGATAATATGAAGCGTTCATTTATGACCATCAAATAACTTCTCATACGGTTAAAAAAGATAAGAATTTTTCCCCAAATTGTGAGCAATAAGAAACACATAGAGTTAACAAATAAAGTATATCATAGTTGGAAAATAGATCACTGCTGAAGCGAAGAAAACAATGACTACATTCCAAGGAAACTTCATACCATTTACCTTTTTAAGAGCTTCACATCATGAATATGATTTAGCCTAGAATAACAATCACCTGAAATAAGCCAATATAAGATAATGAGGTTATAAACTATATAAAACATGCAAAAGAAAATTTTGCTACATTTACGAAACACAGGTTAAACATAGAAAAGAATTTAAATTTACAAACCAAAAACTGCAGAGGAATCATTCCTAAATCCAGTCAATTTCTACATTGTTGTAGACGCTGAAATGGGGGAACATTATAATTTAGAAGCAAGTAAGACATGTTCATTCAGTCACTTACACATCTGAGAGCCATCCAAAGCGTAGGTAGATAATTAAATAAAAGAAAGCGGATAAATAAGTGAAAAGCTATTATCAGTTGCAAATAGAGTGGAAAACCTAAATGAAAATTATCTAATAGGGTTTTTTCCTCAAAGCATCAAATCAAATCTGAAATTGAAAAAAAATAAGTTGTGAACCATCATACATGTTTTGTAAAAGGAATGATTGAACAGAGAAAATCCACGTGAAGAAGAACTGAAAATCAAAAGCAAGCGAATCAAAAATACAAACCTGAAGTCCAGATCTTCAAAAGCGAAGAAATTGCGGTTTTTTCCTCAAAGCATCAAATCAAATCAAAAATTGAACATAAATAGATTGTGAAACTATCAAACATGTTTTGTAAAAGGAATGATTGAACAGAGAAAATCTACGCGAAGAAGAACTGAAAATCAAAAGCAAGCGGATCGAAAATACAAACCTGAAGCCCAGACTTTCGAAAGCGAAGAAATGTAGGCTATATCATGAATATTGAGCAAAGAAGAAGAAATTGCGGTTCTTCTGGATCGGAAGATTAGAAGATGGAAACATGCATTTTTGTTTATCATCTACCGAGGAGAACGTGGATACAAAATTTCAATTCTGGAAACATAATGTAATTATTCCATGAACACATTAATACCATGTCCAATTGTGTGGTTATGCAAAGATATTAACCACCATTTTCAGGTTCAAACACTTACAGTAATAATATTGGCTTACTTGTATAAGCTTCATTTCTCTACAGAACCTAGATGTAAAATAGAAATGTCATTAAAATGATGTAAAGCTAATTAGTATATGGTTATACATTCCTTTATTCTTGTAACTATGTCGGTCTACAATGAGAGACAGCTACATATATATGAGAAGGGAATGAATAACGGGAGAGTGCATAACTAAATTCAAGAAGTTATTGAGGACTTACGTAAAAATACAGAAAACAAAAATGACTAAATAAGGCTGATAAATGTACTGCAATTTCATAAATGAAGGATATTTTGGGTAGTTAAAAAGTTTTGGATTTGCATTGGGATCAAAGCAACATAATTGTGATGGTACAGCTTAATTTCACAACAGCTTAATTTCACAACAGTTTATAGGATCTTATAAATAATAAGGTTTTTTTAAGTATAACACAGAATTCACAAATGAGCAGATTGTGACCATTTGTTCCTAAGTCTTAGTTACAAACTACAACCAAGCTAATTCGCATCATAACTGCTAATAGGTTATTTTATAAAAAATAGTTTTTTTTCTAAAAAAAATAATTAAAATACAAACTTTGCAAATAGGCAGACTGAGACCATTTGTTCTCAAGGCTTAGTTACAGACTACAAAAAAAAACTAATTTACATCATAACTTGCATTTGCAAAAAACATAGAAAAACATGAAATTCTGAAATAGTATTCAAGATATCGAAGGAAACAAATCAAATTTAGGCCTTTTGAAATAATGTATAATAAATTAATAAAAAGCATGACCACAATATGAGATGATCACAAAGGTTTGCAAATATTGTAGCAGAACTAAGAACCAAAATAATGCAAGAAGAGAATCAAAAGGCAACACTAATGCTAGTGGTCAAAAAATGATAATGAATAATAGTCGAAATGGTATACCTTTCAATTGCAATGACCTATCAACGTCTGTGAATATTTCACCCTATCGGAGTAAGAGGGTAGGCAATTCGGTCGGTAATAGAGGAAGTAAATTAGGGTTAGGGATTGACAAATCAGGCAGAGTTGGTATGCTAGGCTTGGAGGATTAGTAAAGTGAAATTAGTGGCCTTTTAGCGATAGAAATAGGTCACTCGCTACTGTAGATAAAAGGAAAGGTAATACAGGGGTTGAAGAATAAGAGCATCTCCAAAAGGGGAAAATTCATGTTACGGCCTTGAATAAGGGTTGTTTTTGCATCCAACAGATGTTATGTAATATTCAAGAAAATGTTACGACCTCAATTCAGATTGCTAAATTGGGCGCGCGAGCCGATTTTATCGGCTCGTGAAGTCGCGAGCCGAATTTATCGGCGCGTGCCGGATAAACCGGCTCGCGACTTCACGAGCCGATAAAATCGGCTCGTGACTATTTTTTTTTACCTCGTCCTACCATACCATATTTTCTCATATGAAAAAAAACCGTTATTATTTTCGTACAATAAACAAAATTGAAACATAATAATAGATGATTAATAACCCTTACGAATACAAGAGAACGAGTTAGTACAATAGAAAAGGACAACATCTTTACTGCATACATGATCGATAAGTTCGGACAAGCATAAAATGAAACACGAATTCAGATAAGGTTGCTTCATAACTAGGTATCGTCGTAGTGGTTCCATAAATAATTCATAAGATCCTTCTGCAGCCGGTTATGGAGTTCTGCATCTCTAAAAATAAACTGACGGGTCAAATGAACGTTGAAGTCCTGCTTTGTTAGTGGATGGTTTGATCGAAATACTTGTGGTGGTTGTGAAGCACCCTCGTAATCGCAGTGACGTTGCTCTTCATCCATATCTCTTTCATATTCTATAATCATGTTGTGAAGAACGATGCAAGCAAACATGATTGTAGACATCTTTTTCCTAGACCACAACCGACATGGATTACTTATCATTGCAAATTTTGATTGTAAAACACCGAAAGCACGTTCCACATCTTTCCTTTGTCCCTCCTGCATCGCCGCAAACATGACTTATTTAGGAGTCAATGGATTTGGACATGTTTTAACAATGGTGCTCCATTTCGGGTAAATGCCATCAGCTAGGTAATAGCCATGCTCGTAAGTATTTTGACCTAGGGTAAATATTAAAGGAGGTACTCGGCCTTGAGCAAGATCATTGAACAGATGAGATCTTTTTTATAACATTTAAGTTGTTATTCGAACCGGGGATTCCGAAGAAAGCGTCCTATATCCACAGATCGTACGATGCCACAACTTCCAAAATGATGGTTGGTCGTCTTTCCTTGTCGTTGTACGCATCTTATAATCTCTTAGGACAGTTTTTCCATTCGCAATGCATACAGTCCATACTTCCTAACATTCCCGGCCAACCTCTTCTTTCGTGCATCTCTCTGATTCGCACTACATCTGCTTCGTTCGGAGACCGTAAGTATTCTTCTCCGTAGACATCCACCACTGCTTGACAGAAAGTTTCAAGTGTTTCAAATTTCATGCTCTCTACTATGCGGTATACATCGTCCAAAGCATCGGCTGGAGTGGCATAAGCTAACATTCTCATAGCGGCCGTCATTTTCTGTTCACCGGACAACCTCTGTGTCTTCGATGCATTTTGTTTGTACTTAAAGTAATCATTGTTACGTTGAATACTAGCCAATATCCGAAGAAAAATAGATTTCTACGCATCCTGTATCTTCAACGAAACATATCAGGCCCGTAAGTGCAATCGTCATCGAAGTAATCTTGCATCAAAGACTTGTGGTATTTAGCATAATTTCGGTGTATAAACCTCCTTCCATGAACCGATCCCCCTCTAGTTGTGGATGATGAACCATACGCTTCATGGTATAGGTCCCGTATTTCTTGTATTTCTTATGCTTCCTCTTGAAGGATTTCATCTTCCTCCGAATCGCTAGCAAAAGCCAGCAAGCATTTTGTAAAACTGGAATCCATTTTTATTTGTGAATAAGTTTTGATTTGAGATATGAATTGCAATGTTGCTATTATATATAACTTATGCGGTATTGGTAAGTGGGTAGCTTTATTGGGTGGAGTGTTCTCCTTTATCGGATGATGTGCTCCTTTATTGGACAAAGTGTTCCTTTATTGACATAGTGCTCCTTTATTGGTACGAGTGCCTTTTTACTGGACAAATTGTCCTTTATTGGACAAAGTGCTCCTTACGGGAGAGAGTGTTCCTTTCTTTATTGGACATAGTGATCCTTTATTGGTATGAGTGCCTCTTCATTGGATAGAGTGTCCTTTATTTGACCAAGTGCTACTTTATTGGATAGAGTGTTCTTCTCTTTATTGGACAGAGTGCTCTTTTATCGGTAAGAGTGCCTCTTCATTGAACAAAATGGGCTTTAATTGTACAATAAATAGCGCACGGTGTAGATTCTCTGTCATGGCTCCAGTAAATTTATTGATACGAATGGTCTTTCCATCACAGACGTTTAGAGCGCTGGACTTTGCATTACATAAATATTTTGCATTATAGAACTTAGAAGCTTACTACAACGACAATTACAGCACGAATGAATGCCAAAGTACAATTGAAGGAAGTAAAACAACTGAACACATAAACATCAAATATAAAGTACAGTAATAAACGGTACGATAGTTTCCAACCACACCTACCACAGACGTGGGTAAAATCCAGCCCTAGCTGCGTCAGCAACATTCTTGTTCAAATGTCGTATTTCGGCTTGTGCTTCCAATGCATGTTGAACTCCACATTCGCACATCGGTGGGTCAATCCACTTCTTGAAGTAACAACAATCAATTTCATCAGGAAAAACGTTGTGATCCTGGTAGGTTGCACAACCAAAAAATCGGCGCCCAGCATCTTTTTCGGTCTTCGAAACAACGACGACCGATTCTTCTCCACAACGGCGTATAAGGTTGGATCCACCTAGACGTACTGGCTTGAGAACGCGTCCTTCAACAGCCATTTCTTTTCCAGGTCTTTGATTTGCTACCCCCTCATCGTCATTTTCCCATTTGTCCATGTTGGAGGCTACACTTTCTTTTCCCTGTTCTGACATACTCAAAAAGGGAAGTATACTCTTTTCTTAACAACTTGGCTCCTTTAGGGAAAGAGGAAGAAGGTGGCGGCTGGAAGAAAATAAATTGTGATTAAGGGTTTCAGAGAAACCGCTATATATAGGGAAAACAAGCGTGTGGATCAGGGGTCGTCCACTTACCCGTATTATTTACACATTTTGAAGTTAGGAACATTATAAAACGAGGGTCGTCCACTTACCCGCATAATTTAAACATTTAAGCACACGAAGGAGTTAAAAATGAGGGTCGTCCCTATTTTATTTTATAAAAATTCTTTAACTTATATGTGTAAACCATATATTTTATAAACCATTTCCACGACGACTTTTTGGAATTTTGAGTTGGACGTAAAACAAAATCTACGACATGAAAACCGATTTTTTCTCTTCCAGTAGAAAAATATTGTCGATTAGATGCGAACGTGTCTTGTTGTGAGGAAATCCGACTTAGATTGGATTTCGTACGACCAATTAAAGTTTGAAACGTTATAAAATGAACTACAGCGCCGCTGTAGTTCGTTTTATAATTAAATTATAAACCAGATTCGGCACTTGCCAAAGTACTAGATTCGGCACTTGGCAAGGTACCAGATTCGGCACTTGCCAAAGTACCAGATTCGGCACTTGCCAAAGTACCAGATTCGGCACGTGGCAAGGTACCAGACACGTGGCAAGGTACCAGATATGGCACTTGCCAAAGTACCGGATTTGGCACTTGCCATAGTACCAGATTCAGCACTTGGCAAGGTACCAGATTCGGCACTTGCCAAAGTACCAGATATGGCACTTGCCAAAGTACCAGATTCGGCACTTACCAAAGTACCAGATTCGGCACTTGGCAAGGTACAGATTCGGCACTTGCCAAAGTACCAGATATGGCACTTGCCAAAGTACCAGATTCGGCACTTGGCAAGGTACCAGATTCGGCACTTGCCAAAGTACCAGATTCGGCACTTGCCATAGTACCAGATTCGGTACTTGGCAAGGTACAAGATTCGGCACTTGCCAAAGTACCAGATATGGCACTTGCCAAAGTACCAGATTCGGCACTTGCCAAAGTACCAGATTCGGCACTTGCCAAAGTACCAGATTCAGCACTTGCCAAAGTACCAGATTCGGCACTTGGCAAGGTACCAGATTCGGCACTTGGCAAGGTACCAGATTTGGCACTTGCCAAAGTACCAGATTTGGCACTTGGCAAGGTACCAGATTCGGCACTTGCCAAAGTACCAGATTTGGCACGAAACATAATAAACGGGAAAACATTACACAGAACATAATAAACGAGCAATCATTACACAGAAAATAATAAATAGGAAAACATTACACAGAACATAATAGACGAGCAATCATTACACAGAACATAATAAACGACCAAACATTACACAAAACACATTATGAAATAACATAATGTCCAAAACATCGAGACAAGCACATATATACATCGAGCCATACATATATATACATAGCGACATACACAAATATACATCATGATAAATCTGCGGCATCGTCATCGAAACCATCCAAAGACCTGTCGTCCCCGATATCAGAAGGGTTATAATACGAAATATCGTCGTCATCACTACCACCTCCCAAACCGCCACCACCACCTAATCCGTCATTCCCTCCTAGTCCGCAACCACCTCCTAATCTGTCACCCCCTTCTAGTCCGTCACCCCCTCCTAGTCCACCATCACCATCTGATCCGTCACCCCTGCTAGTCCGTCACCCCCTCCTCGCCCGCCATCACCACCTGATCCATGAACCCCTCCGGCTCTGTCACCCCCTCCAAGTCCCTCACCCCCTCCTACTCCGCCTCCTTAACCTCCTACTCCACCTCCTGAACCTCCACCAGTACATGACCCTACAATGGTACCTGATGCTGTTGTATCACCACCCCTTGCTGCCGCTAATCTAGCCTGTAAGTCATAGATCTGCTCCTGCAATCCCTGAACAATCACCTGGTGCTCCTCATACATGGACTGGGAATGTAGCAGCGCTATCTCCTGAATAGCCGCAATATGTATCCTATGCCGGTCCAACCGGGGTGCATACTGCATATATAGAACATATAAAATCAGTTTGTATAGCGTATAATATACAACGTAAATTCACAAGTACAAATTTTACCTCATGTGGCGGATATAATCCAGCAGTAGGGACACCATGTGTGCAGGTGGGTGAACAATAGGCAGGAATATCTGTGCACCGCTAAGATCAAATGTCTGAAATGTATCGTCCAGAGCAAAATCCGTAGGAGGGTCGGAGATCTGTGAAGGGGTCGGGTCAAAAGTAAACGGCAGAGGGTGAACTCTACCATTAACCAATCGCGGACCAATGTGTCGGAGTTCATACCCCGCATATAATCTGGCAGCAAGTACCGTCTAGGAGCTACCCGAACCCAATAAGGACCAAACTCTACGTCGGGTAAGTGAAAATCGATCGTATCAACCCATCTTGCCTGTCTCATACCAGCCACATACTGTCTCCCTATAGAACGCTACGGCCCGAACATATCAAGTGGAAGAGGTGGATCTCTAGGTACGCGCAACTGATCGGTACCCTGGTAATAACATCTATCTCCCAAGTACCAAATAGGAAGGTGGGCCGGTGGGAATAAGAGGACACGTCGAGTAGATAATCGACATGCAATGGCTAATGGATGGGCATCAGGTACTGGGCCATCCGCTGCAAGTAACAACCAATAAGAAGCCCAAGGTGGTCGTAATATGTTCCCCCTCTCCCTCATATCTAACTGGGTACGAGCCTCCATCAAGTCATGTCTCACACCAGCAGGAGCACGTCGAACTTCGTGAGTACTCTCCCATCTACGCATGCGTGGGAAAAAGGTCTCGGCAGCATGACTGGCGGTGGGCTGCATGCGTGGGTGCATGTTGGCCGTGTACTCATAGTACCAGCACGACAACATGTACCAAAAACCAAACATCTGGCCAACCTCTCCAAAAGCATAGGAGTCAAGAGCGGTGTATAGATAACCCAATATGGCATAACCCCAATCAAACATATGCAGCTTCTCTAAATCGACTAGTGCTGCTAGGTAGCCCAGCCTAATCGTACTCCGTTGGTTCGTATAGAACGTCGAACCAAGGAGGTATAAAATGGTAGCCCTGTATACTATGTCGTGGAAATTTACCACATCGAGATGCGCTGTAATATACTGAAGTAAATATGTGACGAAAACGGCACCATTAGCTATATGAGCCACTGACAAATCTGGCAAATACTGTAGGTAGGAATTAGGTGACTCGAAAGAGGAATCAAATGGACAAGTGACTCTATCTGGATGGCCTATCTCAATCCCCGTAAGCATGTAAAAATCGGCAGGGGTGATACCTAGCTCAAAATCCGAAAAGTGGAAGGTATGTGTCGCAGGCCACCATCTCTCTACTAAGGCGTCTACCAAAGGTCGATTAAAGGACTGGGGAGATATAATACATAAAAAGAGTCCGAACGGACTAGCAAGTAGCCTCTCCCCAATATGCAATGGTAATATGTCAAGGGCATGGGTAACAAACTTCGCCCAACTCCCGCGAAGGTAGACGTACTCAGTCTATTAAAATTATACCAGTTAAACGACTATAAAACCAACAGTTCATACTATTAAAACGTATAACGTACATGCACTAAACTATAACGTAAAACCAACAGAGCATACTTTTTAATAGTTCAGTAACTACAAATATTAAAAAAATTAAAATTAATACCTGAACGGTGGCCAGCGCGGTAAAAGATCGATGAGTGAATCCTTGTGGCAGCTCGTGGAGGATACGTAAGTCCCCAATCGTCGTCCCCGCTGGTGGAGGAAGATGAGCTGGACCAGATGCGTCGTCTGGCATAACTGGAACTGTCTGTCTCCCCATCTTCGTAACGCGTGGTGGCATCCCGGTGTCGTAATGAATAAAAATAAATTAAAAAGGAGGAAATTAGGGGGAAAATAAAAATAATACCAAACCACCCCTCCCGCGCCATTTATAAGCCGCGGGAGCCAATTTTATCGGCTCGCGAGCTTGCGAGCTGATAAAATCGGCTCGCGCTTGTTGGGAGATATCAAAGATATCTCCCAACATGTTACGAGTCGTAACGTTACGACCCGTAACGCCGTTGGAGATGCTCTAAGGAAGAGAAGAAACGGAGAGCGAGTGAAGAAAAAAAATAGGGGCTGTTCATTTCGCATGATGGTCTGGGTGCTTTGCGTTGGTGAAATGAAACTCAGTAATAAGTAGTAAGAAATGTCGAGAGTTTTAAAATGAAGAAAATTTAATTTTGAATAAAATATCCTAAGAGTTTTAAGGTGAATTGAGAGAATTAAGGTGAATAAACAGAATTGAGAGAATTAAAGAGAGAGCTTGAAAAGTTTCTGCTTTACTATTATTTAATAGATTTGATTACTATTTGGTGTGAATTTATGTTATTTGCCATAGCATGAATCTTGCAATTGTATATCTTTATAAAGTTGGATCATACCCGTTCCTATTCCTTTTTCCCCTAGAATTAAATCGTAAATTCCCAATTGTCAGAAATGTAGCTAAATTTAACTGCTTTAAATTTTGTTATTACTCTACTTGATGAACTGCACCTAAAATTTCATACGAGTTTATAGCCATTGGAACCGAGTTTAATGCCCAAGATTTCAGTCTTGGTTCCAGCTTTGATTTTATACATGCAAATTTAGGGACAAGTTGCTAAATTGAATTTGCTTCTGTTATTTGCATTTGCTAAGCCCATTGCACTACGAATTTTTTTCTCTGGTGCCAATGCCATAAAATTATTTATTTTAGCAAGGAAAGTCAGGTATGTTTAGGTCAATTACGATAATGGTTACTGTTATTATTTGGTAAATTTGTTTACTAATAAGCCAGAATTGCTTATTGTATTCGATTGTAGGGTTATGAAGTAAAAAATAATTGACGTAACTGAATTAATTGGTTAAATTAGTTTATTTCGGTCGGTTCGGTTTTAAAACTAAATTGATTTGAGTTTGGTTTGTGAAGTAAAAAAAAATCTAGTTTGTGGTAATTTTAAATAATTAGTTTAGTGATATAATACAAAGACATTTATTGAAAAAAAGTCAAATTTTAGTATAAACATAAAATTTACTATATAAAATTTCTTTAAATATAAATTTATGTACTACATTAAGTGAGTTTATCATTTAATAAAAATACCTCTTTTAAATTGGTTATTGATCGAATTATTTGAAATTAATTTGGTTTGATTTAGAAATTTTTGGTTTTAACTTTGTTTGAGTTTTTTTTACTTCTAAATCAACCGAACCAACCTAGCGTTCATCGCTAATCGATCGATTGGTATACTCAAGATTGGTATATTAATAAGTTGGTAGTTGTTACGTTGATAATTATAAATTGTCGTTTGTTATCAAAGTTGTCTTTGATATTCGTTTCCCTTTTTGAATTGGTTGTTTGGGAAGGTGTTTATTTTTCGATTTGTGCAGTTATAGAATTTTGGGTTGAGGAACATGGAGTCAGTTTTGTTTTTGTTAATTAATCTATTAACTAATAGAGTTTGCTATAATTCTGTTAACTTCATGATAAGCTTTAAATTTAGTATTGGACTTTGATATTTTATTTAAAGTTGATCAGTCGATTTTGATAAAGGAATTTATTTAATGAAAGTGATCAAGTAATACTTTATTTTGAAAAGGAAATTGAAGAAAATGTTAATTTTTAAAATTTGTTCGGAATGAGTTACATACGAAACTTTGTAAAACGTAAGATGAGACTGATATTGAGTCAAGTTTTGAAAGGTAAATAAAATACCTTAATTTGGAAAATTTTATTTTTATATAAAGGGTAAACTAATTTGAGATCAGTAATTAAAATAGAGGTAAAAAATGGCGTCCGCTTCCTCTTCTTTTACGTTCTTTAATGGCGTTAAGGATTGGGTAAAATCTGCTTCGTCATTTATCCAATCTGATCTAAAATTCCTGTGTGCTTCACAAGAGTCATCTGCTAATCCTCACATGCCTTCTTACAAGGAAATATTATTAAATCTAGTTTGGAAAATCGAGAAAAAGTTTCCATCATCATCTGCACGTAAAGTCTCTTCATATTCCGAAAATCTTAGTGATGTTAAATCGTAGAAAAAATGTTTTCATTATGGAGAATCTGACCATTGGATCAAAGATTGTCGCAATCCAATTGTCTGTTTCAAATGTAAGAAAACAGGCGATAAGGGATTTTAGTGATTTCTTAATTCAAATTCTAACAATTCTAGAAAAGTGGAGACGGGCAATTTTAGAAACATAGCGATAGGTAATGGTATTAATCTTTTGCCTTTTGTTTTTGATGAGGATATTCAATGATTTGGTTCTTGGGCGACTATTTCTATCTTCTTAGGGGAATTCTCGATGGTGCATATTGAGAATGCATTGAGGAAGGAGTTTAGATATTTGCATGGTTGGGAATGGAAAGTAAAGAAGTATGGTAATGTCTTTCTTGCTAAGTTTCCCAGGAATTTGTTTGAAGATGACTTTTATTCCATCTTGAATGAAAGGGGGACTTTGCATGTTAGACCATGGAGTTTGAGTTATGGTTCTTCTCGGCTGAAAGCGGAGGTTACTTTGTGGATCACATTAAAGAACCTTCCTCTGATATTCAAAAATCTCAGCATGGTAAGAATCATCTTGTCTAAAGTTGGGAGAGTCATTAAACTGCAAGAAGATGCTTGGGGCACTGCAAACTTTACTTATCTTTGAGTGGAGGTGGCGGTTCCATCTCCGATCAATATTCCCTTACTGATAAGGTTGTTCACAAGGAGTTCATATCATGAAATTGAGGTTGATAGATTTTTGGGTGATCTAAATAATTCATCTGTACCATTTGATTTCTGTAATTGGGTGATTCAGAAGGATCGAGATGGTTTTCTAAAGTTATGGATGCCGAAGTGTAATTTGAAGAAATCAAGGGCTTTTGTTAAAGTGGGTGCATCTTCCTCAAATCCTTTTTCTGTTCTTTCTGAACTAAATGAAAGTGATGAGATGCATTCGGAGGATGGTGAGAAGGATTAGGAGAATGTGGAAGGAAGTGAAAAGGAAGTTATTGATGTTCATTTGGAGGAGTCTGTTGCTCAAGAATAAGATGTCTCTGTTTTAAATGTTGATGAATCTGTAGTGCATGGTGATAATGTTGGACAGTTTGGAACTGTTTGTACTCAAACAAGGTCTAGGAAAGGGAAGGAAGTGGCTAGTTCATCTGGAGTTACAATGCTTAGACGAAGTGCAAGGAGAAGCTATAGCACTGACCATGCACTGGAAGGTAGTGTTTTTTTTACAGCTGTTCTTAACACATTATCTAATGATCAGTTGTATGAACTAGCTGTTAAGTCTGGTTTTGATTTTAATGATGCTAAGAATGTTATTGTTGATTTTAGAAAGAAAGAATTAGAGAGAGTTAACTCGATTAAATGATTATAGTTTCTTGGAATGTAAGGGCCGGGGTTTAGGCAAACCCAAAAAATGCCTTAGGATTAAGAATTTGCTTACATCTTTAAACCCTGATATTGTGTTTTTACAAAAAAATTTAAATTTCTAGTTATGTTAATTTCCCTTTTATGTCTGTGGGAGGTGTTAACTTGGATAGTTGGAGTTTTTTGAACGCAAATGGAAGTGCTGGTGGGATGGAATTGCAATAAGTGGGAGCTTAAACTTGAATGCAAAGGAATTCACTGTATGCATGTAGCACTTTGTTTGAAGAGTTCAGGGGTGATTTATTTTTTATCAAATGTGCATGGACCTCACGCTAGAGAGGAGAGGAAACTGTTGTGGGGTGAAGGTACGTCATTTGAAGCTTCTATTCAAGGCCCATGGCTGATTGGAGGTGATTTCAATGTTACTCGATTTCATTTTGAGAGAAATAAAAAAAAGGAGAATTATGGGGAAGACATGGAGGAGTTTGGTGATTTTGTGAGAAATTATAACTTGATTGATTTGCTTTTATCTAATAGAAAATATACATGGAGCAGTGGAAGAGAAGAACCAACGCTGGTGAAATTAGACAGGTTTTTTATTAATCTTGCTTTTGAAGATCTTCATCCCCTGTCTTCTCAGAGAGGTCCTTCTTCGCTAATTTCTGATCATTGCCTAATTATATTTGATTCGGGTGAAGGTGAAAGAGGAGAGCTATTTTCAGATTTGAGAAAATGTGGTGCTTGGAGGAAGGTTTTGATGATTTAATCAATTCAAAATGGTCTGAATTTCCTAATTCAGAGAATACTACTAGCTCTTTAAGCAAAAAATTGAAGTTGTTGAGGAGTTTTCTCAAGAAGTGGAACAAAGAAGTATTTGGCTCTATCAAAAAGAAGAATGAAGAATTAGAGAATGAAATTTTGAATTTAAATATTATTGCAGAACAACGTTCTCTGACCACTTGTGAAATTTGCATTTTGAAGGACAAAGAGAAAGAATTATTGAAGTTAATTGATCAAGAAGAAATTTACTGGAAACAGAGATCGAGGGATCAATGGGTGAAGGAGGGAGATAAAAATACTGGGTACTTTCATCGCATTGCTAATGGTAGAAGAAGATCTAATATGATATGTAGCATTGAACAGAATGATGTTGAAGTGTGTAATCAAGTAGAGTTGAACAAGGTCCTCACTGAATATTATAAAGGGGTTTTTGGGTCCTGCAATGACAAAAAATTTGATGTGCACTGGAATCTCTTGTATCCTAATAATATTGATTTATCTGCTCTTGATAACAACTTTTCTGAGGAGGAAATTTGGGGTGCTTTGAATGATATGCCAAATGAGAAGGCTCTTGGCCCTGACAAATTTCCCAATTTTTTATTTAAGAAGTACTGGAGTTTGATTAAACCTGATGTATTAAAGCTTTTCAAAGCTTTGGAGGATGGTTCTATTGATTTTGAAAAAATTAGTTACGCTAATGTGGTTCTCATTCCTAAAAAAAGAAGGCTGTACATCTCCTTCAAAATTTAGACCAATCAACTTGCTCAATTGCACTTACAAGTTAATTACTAAAGCAATGGCAAACAGACTCAAACTGGTGATGGATGAACTAATTGACAGATCCCAAACTGCTTTTATCAAAGGAAGATACATTTTAGAGGGTGTTGCTTTGACACAAGAGGTGGTCTCTTATTGTTCCTATAATTCAATTCCTTGTCCCATCTTGAAGCTTGGTTTTGCAAAAGCACTTGACACGGTAGATTGGGGTTTAATTATTGACTTGCTGACAGCTAGAGGTTTTGGTGTCAAATGTATTTCTTGGATTAAAAGTAATTTTTTAGCTAATATTTTTGTTAATGGAGTTGCAAGGAAGATTATTTGTTCTAGAAGAGGTTTGAGGCAAGGTGATCCATTGTCTCGATTATTGTTTGATCTTGCGGTAGATGTTTTTTCTCAAATTCTGAGAATTAACTATAGGAATGACTTGTTAAAGTGTTTGGTAATGATTTTATTTCAGGTGGCATTTCCTCTTTGCATTACCCAGATGATACTATTATTTTTAGTAGTCTGAAGTGTAAATACATTGCCACCTTGAATTTCATTCTCTACGCTTTTGAAAGCTTGTCTGGTCTTTGAATTAACTTTTACAAAAGTTATGTTATGACAGTGGGGGTTCATGAAGAGTTGAGCAACTGCATTGCTGATATGTTGAATTGAAAGACTAGTACATTTCCTATCAATTACCTAGGGTTATGCATTAGGCCAGGTAAGCTTTTGAAAGATGATTGGTTTTCTATGATTAATAAAGTGGATTCAAGGTTATCTAGATGGAAAGAAAATTCACTTTCCAAAGCTGGTTGATTGATTTTGGTGAATTCAGTTTTATCAGCGGTTCCTCTATATTGGCTGTCCTTTTATAAATTTCCTCAATGGGTTTTGAATAAGATTGATAGCGTCAGGAGAAGCTTTCTTTGGTCCGACAAAACTGATTCAAGTGTTGTTGCTTGTTTAGTTGAATCAAGGATTCAAGGTGGTTTAGGAGTGTTGAACTTGGAGGAGATGAATTGTGCATTCATATGTAAATGGCTATGGAATATGTTGTATCATAAAAAGGTTCAATGGTGTGAGTGGGTGTCAAACACGTACTATAATGGAGTTTTCTCTTTATATGAAGATGTTAGACATCCATCTTCTTTTTGGAAGGGGGTTCTAGCTTCTGTATATATTTTTAGGTTCAATGTTAATTTCAGGATTAACAATGGTAAATGGTGCTCTTTCTGGTTGGATAGATGGATACTGTCAATACCACTAGCTTCTGAATTTGATAGCTTGTTTGAAATTTCAAGTGATAAATTTGCTTGTGTAGCTGATGTCTATGATAATGAGCTTGTTGGTTTTAAACGGAAGCTAAGTTTCAACCGCATCATTGAAGGGAGAGCATTAAGGCAACTTTTTGCTTCGTTCAAGTTACTGGGAGTCGGTGAGGTTGAATTCTGATGATAATATAATCGAATGGGGTGATAAACATAAGTTTTCAGTGAATAGTTGCTATAAACTGATAAATTTCTCGGGGAGGAAATTGTGTGGTTTTGAAAATATGTGGAAGCATCAGAAAATTCCATCGAAATTCAGGCTGCACATGTGGACGTTGATGCATGGCAAGCTTAATACGATGAGAATGCTTAAAAGGAAAAAATTAAATATTAAAGAGAAATGTTTGTTTTGTGGAGAGTTGGTGGAAGACTATGTGCACTTATTTTGTGATTGTGACATGGCTTTTTATGTATGGAGTAAGTCATTGGTGCAACTGGGAATTGATTTATGTTGGAGGGATGCTATACGTGATCAAATTATTTTTTAGGGTACCTATACACATTAAAGAATTAACATACATAAATATTTCTTATTGCTGGGTTATATGGCATGAGAGAAATTATAGATGTTTTAACAACATTGCAAAATCATCTAATGCTATTCTTTTTCAAGTGCTAAAGTTTTTTTATGCATGGGCAGGAGTAGAGTATTGGCAGTATGCTGACTTGTTGGAAGATTGCTTTGGCAATAGTGAGCATAGCAAGTGGATGTAGTAGCTTCTATTGTGTGTACTGTACTATGCGCTATATTTTGCATGGTTTTAGCTCCTGTGTGGGCATGTTTTGTATTAGTTTGTTGTATATGTCTTGCTGATATGCAAGCTTGTTTTGGGTTGTAACTGTTACTTTGTATGTTTATAGCGCTATTTATGTATGGCATGAAACTCTGTTGAGTTTCACTACCTTTTCGCCTCAAAAAAAAAATTTGAGATCAGTGTTGATATCAGAATCTAAATCTTTATGAACTCTACTAATTTGTTATTTAAGATTTCAAAGGCTTAGAAGCTAAATGAAATTTGGGTTCTTGTAACCTAGTAAGTGTAAATTAGAAATAAGAACATTTCTTAATTAGTATTGAAATAAACACTTATATCGGAGGATTAAGTATGCGAATATTTTGAGATGAGAAAATGGAATTTAATTAATAAAAGTTTAATTAAACGAGGTCGAGTGATTGCTATAGAAAATTAAATCTATTATTGATTTATGTGTATTATTTTACAATTAAATATCGACTATCAAATTTGATTAGTTTAACTTTGAATTTTCATACAATAATAACAAAAAAAACTCATTTTCGTATGTGATTAGGGGATGAACTTTATATTTACGTAGTGTTGGTTTGTTCCTTAAGAATTAAAGTTGAATTGTCAGTAATTTATTCATTTTCGAAAAAATCAGGATTAAACTTAGTTTGTGAAACTATTTAGATTTGTTGAGAATTAACAAAAAGAATTCTTTTTTATGTTTTTAGTAACTGAGTATTGCTATAGTGATGCTATATTTATGGTTTTCTTATACATTATTTGATTCGTTTTATTTTTGAGTTAGGACAAATATATTTAGTTTACGAATGTTTTTTATCTGTAGTCGATCCAAATCAGCTACATATTATTGATTTGGATGTTTAAACACGAATTTTGATGTCGATTCTTTTTTGGAGATGAGGAGACTATGTGTTAATCTGATTTAATAAAGGTTCGATCTAAATTTGGCTTAATGTGCATGACTAATCTTTTACGAATATCACGGACTTATATTAGATCGTAATGACATAAACTAGTTAGTTGTATAATGATAACGCTTTTTGTTTTGCTTACCATTTATATCGTTAGAGGATTTTCTTCTATATACCATCCTATATTTTTAAAAATGGAACTCAAAACAAAGATGATTTCGTGTAAGATTCTCTTGGTAAAATAACAAAATATTTCAGGTAAATTTTGATAAATGAATAAATTACATGTTAAAATTTATTCAATAATATTAGTAATTAGGCTTCCTTTTTTTATCATACTAATGTTTGGAAAATTCCATTTGTACATTAAAGAAAATTATCTTCGTATTACTCATAATTGTGTAACGGGTGATATACATACTAAAACTATTTTAATTAGTGTTGATGATTAGTAAGAAAAAATTGGTAACTCTTAGAAATTTTGATTTATATATGAGTTTTTTTTTTGGCATAGCCAATCGGTTTTTAAAGTGCCCGCAAACACCTATTATTAAGACTAATAATAAAAATACAATTTTGTACAGATGACTGTAGTTAGCAGTCTGTTAAATTCATTTTTTAAGGTGGACTGCCCACTGCCTACGGAATTTATAGTGTTCCGTACACTCACCTATGTTGACTAAAAGAACTGGAGCTAACTAATTTACTAGACTGAATTTTCATCTTAACACAAGAAGCGATATCACATTCACTATTACAATAAATAACAATGCTTGAAACAAAATTGTAACAACAAAATTAAATGTATAAAAGTGCATTGAACAAAGAGTCAATTCGGCCCTATGTACATGACATAGGGACAGACCCATACGTTATGACATCTTAAGCCGCTCAAAGCTAAGGACAACTAAAGTTGTTTGTCTCTCCCAAGGCAATGAACAACATTTCATGGTTGTGTCTATCATTGCTGCACTCACATTGCAACAACATTCCATAGTTGTTCCTATCATAGTAGCATCCAAATTGCAAGCTGATTTGTTTGGAACTTGGTCGGACTAGCAGCTCCATCGAATAGACAACTACAATCGGTGAAGTAGCATCTCGTGGATAACCGATAACGACGGAGCAAGTCAATCCTTGCATAAACCGAACAAAGAAAATCCATATGTTGGTACCATGACTGCTTCATGGCACCCGATTCTCCTGACACTCCAACAAGGTAACACATACACATCAAAACAACAAGACCAACCATACAATAATTATTAAATCTGTCAAATGAGACGAAACCAAGAAGTCAAAAACAAAAGTGAGTTCGCTCATCAAGTAAGAGACTTTACGTTGCATACTTGATTGATAGAAAAACATAACGGAGTTTGAAAAGAAAAGTCGCGAAACTATCAATATGTAATGACAAATTGAAGCACTTCACGTGGTCTGACCCTTCGTTGCAAGTCGATATCAATGCTGATCTATTGAATCCCATCGTAGAAACCAGCTCAGGAGCACCAACAACACTGAAGTACTCGACACTAGAACTGAGAGGTAAACTGCAGTGAGATTGCCATAAACAATAGAGAAAGCCATACAATGAAGAGGAAGCTATAACCGTGTTTAGAAGAAGATTATTTCTGTTGGTACGTGGTGTGAAGAAAAGGGGAGTCGGTGATTTAAAAAAATGTCAGATCTGAAATTGAAATTTTGGGCATGGAGTTTCTATACGCAGATGAAAACAGTGTATTTGAATGAGAGTAAAATGGTTCGAAAGGATTAGATAAAGAATGCAGAAGAAGATGAGGGAGAAAGCAAAGAACAATGAAGAATCGAAAAAAAGAATCGTCACCTGATGCCAATAACATAGAATTTCCAAAGTTGGACTTTTTTTAAAGTTGTGTTTGGTGCTTTTATGTTACGTTATTATTATCGTTAGTTGTATTGATATTTCATTTTAGCGTGGTGCATTTTTGTGGTATTAGTTTTCATTATTGATTAAAAATGCCTTTCGAATATTGATTTAATAGACATTATTAGAAAGTTATAGTTTAATAGCAAAGTTATGTTGTGTTATATTGGAATGTTAAGAGTGAATACGTTTAATAAAGTCATTATTGTAATTACGAGAACATGTAAAGTCCATAAATACAGAACTTATTTGTGTTATAAAAGGATTTATTTGAATAAAAATGTCATTTCTTCCTTATTTCTTCTGCTTTTGGTTTGTTTTATAATACGTTATCAACACGAACCTCTACTATGCAATATGCTAATTTTGAATTATATTTTTGGCGATATTTACACATCTCGGTATATCGTTTAAACAGACACGTTGTCATATTTTCAAATCTAATAACATCTTTGTTAACGATATTTTTCGTCAACACCGGAGATAGGTCTACAGAAGTAGACCTAAGATAAAATAGGTTTATTTAGCTTTCACGAGTTTGATTTAGTTCACCGTTTCCTAGATATCAAGGTTTTGAGCCCAAAAGATTAGTTACTTTTCTCTCAATGGGGTGAGCATCATGCTTCAGTGACTTAAGAACCAACAGTTATCTTAGGACAACGGTTTCCTAAGCACAACCCTTGGTAAGGGCTAAATGGCTTGTCGGAAGGGGTTCCGCACTAATTTTGCGGAAGGGTTCAGGTTTGGATAAGAACTTGTAAGCATGTAGAAAGCATACAACATACAACACCGACAATAACTAACAAATTGCATGAGAGACTCATAAGAAAATGTTCTAAGTATTGATTCACTCTTTATTGATCTTTTATTTAGAATATACAAGTGATTACAACCAAAATCCCCAATTTGATCTAGGAATTATGGTTTACTCTAGAGAAAAGAGTACAAGAATGAGAATGAGATAAAATCATCCTAAAAATGAGACCCCTGAGGTCTTATTTATAGATAAATCGGGGAACCTTTTTGCTATTGAGCCAGCAATACCACCTATCGAACACTTTTCCCTTTAGTTCTGGAAGTTCTAGTTCTCAGCCGCCTTGTCTTTAGGTTCTGAAGGCTTTGCTAACGACTTTTTGAGGTGTTGGCTGTAGTTCTCGGGGGGAATGGTTCCAGTCTTCGGAGCTTTTTGCTAATGTTATGTTTACCTTCACTGTATTGCTGATGAGCCTAGCGGTGCGAATAGCTCTCGAAAGGTTTCTACTTCCGGATGTAGGCTTCCGCTCATGGGTTCTCGGTCTTGCCGCTGAAACTTTATGGAGCTTTCCTTTGTGATTCAAGTGAAAGATTGTCGGGGCCGCCTCCCGTGCCGGTATCGACACTAAGAAGATTAGTGTGGATAGCTTGTCTTTCTTTAGGGGTTCCGGTTTGCCTGTCGGTGGACTTCCGGAGTGTACCCTTGCTTTTTTGGGAGGTTGTTTCTGGTGCTTTGCAAATTACATGTCAGGGTAACTTCTCAGAAACCAGCTAATGGAGGTGTAGGAAATTGGTTCCGAATTATTCTCATACGCTTTAAACTCTGTATCTTTGGTTCTTTTGTCTCCTTATGTATCGGTATTAAGCGAGTTAATACCGATAACCCCTTTGTCCTTGTGGGTCCCAGTTGATAGGATTATTAGTCTCTCTCTTCGTTGGCTTCCGTTTCCCAGAGTCCTGTTATCTTTTCTTTTGTGCTGGGCTTACCCTAGCGTTATGCCTTCTTCGTGTAGATTTTGAGCTCTGTTTTCCTATGATGGTGTCGGTACATATCTTCAGGAATATTTTATTAAGCTGTCAGCTTTTTCTTATGTTGGGCATTTGTTGATGGAAGACTCCTTTCTTGATGATCTGTTACCCCTTCATCGCCAGCCTATTCCGGATGCTTTGTTTTTGTTGTAAATTTGCCTCCTCTAGTGAAGGGGTATTTTTGGCCTTTTAAGTTAAACTTTGATGTCTATTCAGCGTATCGGCTCTGTGCCTCTTGGTATCCTTCGATCACGTCCATTGATGGGCTTCCATCTGTACGATCCAAATTTACAGGGAGATTTGTTATAAGTTCTTCCTCTTCCTTTCCGCCTTCCACCTGCAAATCAAATTCTCGAGCCAAATTATCACTTCTTTAAGAAAATCCCAAATTTTCTTTCTTAGGACTTCGAGTTTAATTCTTTGTGAGTATCCTTTGTCCTCATTACAAGTTGTAATCTAAATTATGCACCTGGATCGATTTAGAAAAACGATCAAGATTTTGCAATATCCAATACGAGTTTAATCAATAGTAAGAGCTTCGATAATAATTAATGGCTAGAATGATTGGTTTTCTATTTGCTAAATGCACATTTTAAGAAATTCGACATGCAAAACTGGTTATGTAAAAAGGGGTCTGTTTACTCATGAAATAAAATGTATGCCTTTGGTATGAGTTAGCTTAATCACCATGTTGTTACTTTTCCTTGCTTCCAGCCTTGCCGACACTGTCATCTGTATTTGTTCAACTCCCGCTTCGGGGTGCCGAGTTAGTATGAGAGTGTCGAAAAGTCTTTGCATCTTAATTCACAGTATGTTTCGACTTTTAAATTAACTCGTACCAGGTTTGGGAACTAGTTAGGTTTTTGGTGGTGACACTGGATTATTTGGTTTTATTTGAACAAACATGGTGTTCCATTGGCGATTCGATTTTTGTGGGCATAAGCCTTTCGTCTTTTTATTTAAATTTCGACGTTGGGATAGCCAATTTTATCATCACCAAAGGCCTAATTGCTTCCCAAATAGGATTAACCAAAAATCCGTGACTATCCTATTACATGACAACCTAAACCATTGATATCAACAAGTCATACTACTAAACTGACCTATTTATGGACGTCATATGCATTTTTATGTAAAAAAGAACGTGGTGCTAATCACATATGTTATGAAATGGTATCACTGGGTAGTAGTATGTCTAGCAAAAGGAGCCCCACCAAACTGAAAACCAAGGGTTCCAATACTGCGAGAGCCCAAAAAGATTTTGCTTCATTGCCTTCTTTAATCACTTTGAAAGATAAGGTGAAGACCATTCTCGACAATTTTGGAATAGCTGGCTTAGATTCCATTGCTTCTTCTCCCTAGGACTCCCTTCAGAATTCTCCCGAAGGGTATTTTGCGTACTCGGCAATCCATATTTGGCATGGTGGTTTACTTCCTTTTACACCCTTTCTGTTCAGACTTTTGTGTGATTTGGGAGTCCCTCCTATCCAACTTTCGCCCAACACCTATACCTTGCTTTTATACTTAGAGGTCTTGGCGCTCTCATCAAATCAACCTTCTCTCAGCCCAAAGCTTATTCGTCACATGGTACGATTACCAAAAGTGCAAATTCATCTGTCTGGCGTGCGAACCATATAAGGAGGTTGATAAGTGACAGCATTAACAAGACTAAACCTTGGGAGGATTAATTCTTTCATGTTAGATGTCCTCTTGGCGTTTCCGGAAAAAAATTCGAACGTGGTAAGCCCCTTGTTTTCTTTTTACATTATGCTTTTATTCCTTGTTTTAATTTTTGATTTTTCATAGAGCCTCCATCTAGAATCATAACTTTGTTGGATGAGGAGACTCAAGTTGTTGAGGCTATTTTTAATGCGTCCGAGATTCTTAAGCATCGGTCATCCTTGCTTACTACTGATAAACTTCGCCAATACGGCCTTCTCTCTGGGACAATTTTTTTGGGGACAACAACCTATTCTGTTTGCTGGTTCTAAGGGTCTATCGCTGAATTCGAGTACTTTTGATGCGACATTTCCTATATTCCTAGGTATTTTAGATGGGGCAGTATAGCTTTTTGTGCAAGACTTTCTATCTTCTAACATTGATCATTTTATCCTTGTTTTCCTGACATATCTCCCTTTGTTTAGGCTTCACGACCTGTGAGAGCACCTCTACCCTTGTTGTTTTTGCCCTGTCTAATGTTAAAGTTTTAAAGAGGCTCGCTGGTTCCAGCATGGAGCCATCGCCCAAAAAGATAAAGCATGACAAGGTGGTCCATTTTTCCAAGGATGTGGTTACCATGACCAGAACACATACCGTTTCTGACTCCGCTACTTTGGATATCGGCAAGCGTATTAATATTGATTTTTCCCTGATGCTTCTCCAAGAAACAAGACTATGAGTGATTTTGCGTCACCCATCCCTCCTAGGGAACTAAATGTTGGGGGGCATAGCCCATTTATGCCTTCATTTTCTCAGCAAGTTATTTTCCCTGCTCCTCCTCCGTCGGATCTGGATTTTAAAAAGCTTGTGAATCTCGCTCTCTCGTCTTCCGAAGTTGTTAACATTTCAAAGTCTTCTTTGCTTTTGGACTTAGAGGATTTTTATCAGCGGTAAATCAAGGACCAAATTTTGGTACTAGCTTGCTTTCTTCTTATATTGTGTTATTGTTATACGGAGCTCACCCATTCTCTTTCTTATTTCTCAGGTGATGAAAAGCTGGTTCTTATCTAAAGGAATGGCTTCCTCATCCTCTGCTGAGGTTGTTTCTCTCAGAGAGGAGAATAAGATATTTAAGGATAAGGTTGACACCCTGCTGCGAGAGAAGATAGAGAGGGACAGGGAATGTGAGAGATTGATGGCCTTGATGGATGAGGAGAAGGAGGCTAAGGATGTGCTATCGAAGCAGGTTGAGAGTTTTAAGAATGAGAAGTCAGAAATGGAGATTAATCATGCTGCTGAAATGGATAGGATGAACCACAAACTTTCTTCTGCCAAATGGATAGTTTACGAAATCAGCGATAGGGTATCCGATTTTCTGAAGGTTCACCTCCATGACATTGTGATGGAATACTTTGAAGATGCCCTCCTCCTTGCTTATTCAGGCAACTATAAAAATTCCCGGGAATTGACCTTACTTCAGCGCCTCCTGCTGTCAAGACTAGAATTATGGAAGGAATCCAGCAAATTAAGCAAGACGGTAAGGTTCTTATGAAGTACAAGATAAGACCCGGGTCTTTCTTGCATGTTGAGGAATTTCCCGAGGATTCCGACGATGAGGAAGTAAAGGACTTGATTGTTGATGAAAAGGCAGGAGGAGACGAAGGCCAGCGGGATGAGTTTGGCAGGGATGATGGGGGTTCTTCTTCTGTTTCTGAAGGGATTACTACTGATTCTTTGAGAGCTCCACTTCCCCAAGATTCAATTGCTATTCCTTATAAGGAGGGTGGCTCCTTGGAGCAAAGGGGTAAAGAAACTTCCATCCAACGTAACATTCTGTTGCATAAGTATGGTTTTCGCTCTTAAAATGTTTTCTTCCTTCTTGAATTTTTGTCAACTAGCTTTCTCGTGTTGCGGCAACCCCTTACTCCTTCTAAGGCATAAACCATAATAATGTCCGTCGCTTTTGGCTACCGAAAACTTTTGAAGTGTTTGCGTCATAAACCCGTGGGAAATCACCTAAATAGAAGGGCTTAGATGTTTTTGTATAATATACATTTAACCTCTCTACGTCTTGTGGCTTAATTCCTATGACATTTATGATTAAGTACATTGTATCAGGATGTATAATGTGGATGATATGTGTACTAGCCAGTGGATTTGTGCTATTATAATTGCATGGATATGCATGTTTGTCGAAATGATTCAATATTTGTATGGTATAAGTTTATGTGGTTGTTTTTCCTTTGATATGTATGACACTATTAGTGTCGCTGTTTGATAATTAGATTTTACACATTTCCATCTTACATTTTATCTGTGATTAGGAGGATCAATTCCAGACCCCTCCCTCGCCATTTAGGGAAGAACCCTTGGCCATCCTGGTCGCAAGGACATTTTCGATGACGCTCCTCTTTCGGGATGGAAAAAGATGTATTATCAACAAAAGATAGTCATTAAAAATCTTAAGGAAGATATATCTTATTTGGAGAACCAACTTAAGGAGAAAAATGAGACCATTCACGAACTACAATGCCAGTTGAAGGTTAACACTTCTACTAGCTCGGATGCGAAGATAGGAAAATTATACCACCGATTGACGAGTTAGAGACAGAGTTGAATAAAACAAAGGCAGATTACGCCTCTCTAGAATTTTCTTTACTGAATGCTGACTCGAATTGACGAATTTGGCCGCCCCTGGTCTTTTGTGTACCGAAATGTGACATCTCCTTTAAGTGTTTTGAATGTTGGATCTTAAAAAAACAGTAGTTATGTGTATGGGATGGTCTATGATACAATGATATGTAAACATGTTTATGTATTGTGTGGGTATCAACTGATATGTAGTATTCTTCTATGACTAGAAGAAGTTTTCCTTTTTTTGGGAATCTCAATGTACCATTTTACATAAATTTGATCACCTTGTTTAATTCGTAAGGCACACATCATGCATCACAAGCTTTTGGTGGAACTAATATCATTAGGGTATAGCTCGCGTGAAATAATTAATGAGTTTACATATACTTTGTGCGCTAATAAAGTTTTCTAGCGTGATAAAAGTTTCCAGGGGATTCCCCTCTTCGGGAAAAAGAAAATATTATCTTGGGGCTTTATTGAAGGGAGTTAAAGACATATGTTTTGGCCTTTGTCCAAGTATTTGTTCTAGTGTTGTGTGATGATATGTACTGCATGTGTATTTAGCATATCAAGCAGTAAATTTGATGAATGTATGGGTTAAGGAATCTTCTCTGAACAATACAGAAAGCTCCTGTCCTTGCTTGGAAGCCTTTCAGGTAATCAGGATTCAGCCGTTGGGTCGATTGTATATCCACTTCCCAAGGATTAGATCTTCACGACCCAGATTAGGGTATTAAGATTAAGCTTCCAGAAATCACCTCTCTACAGCGATAGGATTTTGATTCACTTCCCGGATTAGGGTGCAAGACTAGGAATCTGCTTCCGATAGTAATGGAAATCTGGTTCCCAACTAAATTCAGATTATTAAAAAAGTCAAATACCTTCTATCGATCACGGTTAAGGTCCCGAACCGACCCAGAATCAGCAATATAAGATAGATCCAGAAATCCTTTTCCAATGTTGATTGAGGCCTGAATCACCCCGGATTTGGGTATTGTAAGATTGAAGACTAGAATCCCACTTCTGGTATTAATAGAAGCCCCGAACCAACCCTTATTCGGGCACTTAGAGATTGAGGACCAGAATTCCACTTCTGGTATTAATAGAAGCACCGAACCAACCCTTTTTCAGGCGTTTTAAGATTTAGGACCAGAGTTCCACTTCTGTTATCAGTAGAAGCCCAAAACCAAACCTTATTTGTGCATCTTATGATTTAGGACCAGAATTCTACTTCTGGCATTAATCTTTCGTTACCCCCTTTTGGTTTGATTTATGAAGCATAGGTTGTACGTGCTTCTTGAGCCACTCTCTGGGCTTTTGGTTATTAAAGTAGAGGATGTACGTGCTTTGTTGGTCACTCTCTGGGCATGTGTGTCCGGTGCGCTTGGTTAGCTTATCCACAAGCAGGGCCGAAGGACTTACCAGACCTCCCTCCAGGCGGCTTCTTATCCTGAACATTATAGGTGATGATAAGGTCTTATATGATTAAATCGGGCCATCGTAGATGCAAAATTAAGGCTTATTCTTTTGATGCTCTACCTGACCATCGTAAGCGGTGATAGAGGCTTGCACTCCACCCCCTCTGAGGGGTGCTCTATCCTGACCATCATAGGTGATGATAGGGGTTTGTGTTCCCTTTTGCGGGTAACGCGGAACATAAGCAGAGGTAGGACGTGCTCTTCAGCGAGCAGAGGTAGAACATGCTTTGTTAATAGTAGAGGTAGGGCATACTCTTCTACGAGCAGAGGCAAGGCGTGCTAATTAAATGCTCCATCATGACCGTTTTCGGTGTGGGTCAGAGGCTTACACCTTTGATGCTTTAACCTGGCCCTTTTCGATTTGGGCGCGGGGAAAGGCTTACACACCACCTCCCTCCGTGGAGTGCCTTACCCTGGCCAACTTGGCAGTAACAAGAATTTTTATCCCTTTATGGATTAACCCATCTTTGGTTACCTCGATTCTTGAGAGGGTTTTTATACACTGAATTAAATAGGCAATTCTTTTCCCAAGGATCTTTATTGGACTTAGTTTGATCCTTTTACAAATTCCTGTAATTGGTCCTGATTGAAGAACTTAGTGATCATCCCTTCGAGAATTCTAAAGCTGTTGGTCTCATGTCCATTCATCATGTGATAGTGACAATAAGGCCCACCTAATTTTCTTTTGTATTTAGGCTTCTTTGTTGTAGATGGCCAATAATTGAGCTCGTGTTGGGTAAGGAAATAGAAATTTTCCATTGACGTAGTAAAGTAGTATCCTTTAGATAGCCTTGGTGTAAACTTCCTTTCTTGTTGAGGAGATTTAGCTCCTTTATACACAAACTTTATTGCTCCATTATACTCTTGTTTTCTCTTTCCAAGATAGACTGAGGTTGTAGACCTACCCTTTCAGACCATTTGGAAGCGAAGTAGTTAAAATCATCTGTTATTTCTTCTTCGAACACCATTCCTTTGATTTGTTCATGGAAAGCCCTCTTTACCGGAGAGAAGATGTTATAATCCTTTGACGTAGAGTCGTTTAGAGGAAAGGTTAGGATTTGTTTCAGGTAGGAAGGGTTACTGCTCCCACAACAAGAAATATATTACTCTACTTCCTTTTTTCGCTTAATTATTCGTTGAGCTTCCATTCTTAACCTTTGTTCTTCCATCATTATTGGGTCAGTAGTTCCTGACATATCCATTTGAGATCCGGAAGACTCTCATTGGGACCTCTTGCCCATGGTCTTGCTTCTTCAAAGCCTAGTCCAACCTCGGATGGAACAACACAGTGAGATAAAAGGGGAGGTTAACCACAAGGTCGGAGGTTCGGGCCCTCCTTCTAGCGCCAAAATGTTAACGATATTTTTCATCAACACTGGAGATAGGTCTACGGAAGTGGACCTAAGGGAAAAATAGGTTTATTTAACTTTCATGAGTTTGAGTTAGTTCATCATTTCCTTGATATCAAGGTTTTGAGCCTGAAAGATTAGTTACTCTTCCCTCAATGGGGTGAGCATTAGGCTTCAGCGACTCTACAACCAATAGTTATCTTGGGATAAGGGTTTCCTAAGCACAATCCTCAGTAAGGCTAAATGGCTTATAGGAAGGAGTTCCACACTAATTTCGCAGAAGGGTTCAGGTTTGGGCAAGAACTTATGAGCATGTAGATAGCATACAACATACAACACCGCTAATAACTAACAAATTGCATGAGAGTCTCATAAGAAAATGTTCTAAGTATTGATTAACTCTTTATTGATATTTGATTTAAAATATACAAGTGATTACAACCAAAATCCCCAATTTGATCTAGGAATTAGGGTTTAGTCTAGAGAAAAGAGTATAAGAATAAGAAAAAATCGCCTTGAAAATGAGACCCTTGGGTTCTTATTTATAAATAAATCGGGCACCCTTTTTCTATTGGGCCAGTAATACCCCATGTCGGCTGCTTTTTCCTTCGATTTCGGAAGTTTTGGTTCCCGGTCGCCTTTTCTTTAGGTTCTGAAGGCTTTGCTAACGACTTTTTGAGGTATCGACTGTAGCTCTCGTGGGAATGGTCCCGGTCTTAGGATGTTTTGGCTAATATTATGTTTACCTTCACTGTATTGCTGATGAGCCTAGCGGTGCGAATAACTTTCGGAAGGTTTCTACTTCCGGATGTAGGCTTCCGGTCATGTGTTCTCGGTCTTGTCATTGAAACTTTATGGAGCTTGGCTTCGTGACTCAAGTGAAAGGTTGTCGAGTCTGCCACCCATGCCGGTATCGACTCTAAGAAGATTAGTGTGGATAACTTGTCTTTTTATGGTGGTTCCGGTTTGCCTATCGGTAGACTTCCGGAGTGTACCCTTGCTTTTCTAGTAGATTGTTTCTGGTGCTTTGCAAATTACTTGTTCGAGTAACTTCTAAGGAACCAACTAATGGAGGTCTCGGAAGCATATGGTTTAAACGCTGTATCTTTGGTGCTTTCATCTTCTTATGTATCAGTATTAAGAAAGTTAATACTGATAGCCCCTTCGTCCTTACGGGTCCCGGTTGGTAGGATTCTTAGTCTCTCTCTTCGTTGGCTTCTGTTTCCGTGAGTCTTGTTATCACTACGCCATAGATGGCCTACTGCAACAAAATTCCAAGTTGTTTCTAGCTATAATGTAATGATAGCATGCTGATTTTTGTCTTTTGCAACACACGCTTCAAGGTGTTAGCATAAAAAATTCAAGGTGTTGCAGTAGCCATGTGAATAAAATTATCAATCTAGGTGATTAAGATCCAACGGTCTATGTTACCAATCCACGTGAAATAATTTTTTACGTGGGACGCAAAAACAAAAAACAAAGTGGTAAAACATTTAGCAAAATATTCAAAGGTTTCAATCTAAAACTTAACAAAATACTCCGCCGCTCAACCTCTCAAACACTCTCGTCGCAGGTTCAATTAGGGCTAAAAGTTCAATTTTACAAGCTTAATTGGGGTTCGATTACGGAATGTTCGAGTTTAAGTTCAATTAGGGCTTCGGTATTTCAATTAGGTCTTCAATTGGGGTTCGTTTGGGTTTCAAATTTCAGTTAGGGATTCAATTTAATCTGCTGCTTAAGGTATCACTCAATACATATATCAAGTATTTCCTGATTTAATTATTGTATTGCCTAATTTACTGATTTACCTATGCGTTCAGGTGCAATCATATTCCTGATTTATTATTATGTTTGTCTTTTGTAACAACCCGAAAATCTAGGCCAGTTTAAAATTTTTATTTTGGCAATTTTAGCGAATTTTGATTATTTAAAATGAATTATTTTAAATAATATCGACGAGAAATTTATTTTGAATATAAATCGAACGTATATATTATATACGTCGTCGTTATAATATAAATATTTATATATAATTATAAATGGAATTGAAAATGGCGCGGTAGTTCGATAATTCGATTTCAAAATTCAATTGAATGTACCGGGTGCAAAACAATCCGGATTTTAGTGAAACCAAAAACATTAGGATCTAATTGGGAATATCTTTCCAACGAATCCGACAAATCGAAATTTCATAGCGGGAATCAAAAGATATGTCCAGTTGAAATTTCTGAATAGTCGCTATAGAATTCAGGCCCTTAAAAATGGAAATTTTGCAAACGACCTCGGATTTCGACGAAACCACTTTTGTTGGATCCGCAGTGTCAAATTATTGTTAGATTCCAATTTTCATAATTTTTCGAATCAATATGTGAGCGTGGCAAAGAAAAACGCGTTTGACCAGTTTCAGTTGATTTTAATCGACTGGAAAATGGCTATTTTTCCAACGATCTCAGAATTCGACGAAATTAGTTTTGTTAGGACCGTATCGTCAATACGAAGCCAGAAAATATTTTTCTGGAATTTTTCAAGTTAGTATGCGACCCCGGCAAATTGAAATGTACGTTCAAAACTGAAATTAAATGTTTTATACTTTAATTTGAAGAATAGCTGATGGTAACAGCCGAATTGGCTTATGAAACATATTCCATTGTGTCCGGGATGAGGGTAAAACGCTGGGGGCGTCAGTCGTTGGAGTCGATTTGGAGTTCGAACGATAAACGAATAATTTTTGAATTAAATATTAATATAATTTTATATAAAACCCTTGGATTTTCAGAAACCCTAATCACTTCTTCGTAGCCGCCGATAGCTCAAAACGGATGGCCAAAAAAAACCTCCTAAACAAAACCGTTGATTTCTTCAATCTCCCTTCGAATTAAATCATACTTTCAAAACAAAATCGTGAGGTAACTGAGATGAAATCGAGCTCAAAGCTCGGTAGTTCGCACGCGGTTACAGGATCCAACGGGGCGTCGAACTGGGTCCTGTTCACTGGGGAAGGAGGCGTTGCAATGGGCTTTCGGGTGGTGGTATCGGATGGTCGTCGTAGGGGCTAGGAGGTGGCGGTGTGCTGGTTCAAGCGGCGGTCCTCGATGGCACTCCGGCGCGTCAGGGTGGAAGCAGTTTAAACCCTAGGGTTTGGGTATTGGGTTCGATAGTGCATGATTGCCCAGGAAGTACACTGAGAGGAACGACAGTGAAAGGTTTGGAGCGTGGAAACCAGAAAGAAGAAGAAAACTGTAAGCTATATTAATTTTAAAATCATTTTTTTTTTAAAAAAAAATAGGATTTCTTATATGAAAAGCATTGATTTTATTTTCTGATTTTCATATTAAAAGCATTATTTAAAATATAATTTTTCCATGATTTAGAAATAAAATATATCATTATTTTTAAAATAGAAAATGGCAGGGTTTTTAGAAATAAAAATGGAACTGATTTGGAAAAGTTAAACTAGAGTTGTTTTAGAAAAATTTACTTTGTTTTAAAGTAGAAAAATATACTTTGTTTTTAAAGTAGTAAAACATACATTGTTTTTGAAAAATATAAGATTTTGTTTTCGTAAATAACATTGATTTCAAAATGAAATATTTAAAATAAATACGATGGAATTTTATTTTTAGTTTATAAAAATAAAATAACAAAGTAAAAATTCGATTTTTATATATTGAACAACAAAGTAAAAATTCGATTTTTATATATTGAACAACGAAGTAAAAATTCGATTTTTATATATTGAACAACGAAGTAAAAATTCGATTTTTATGTATGTAGTGGCTACGGTCAACGAAGGTGACAAAAAGGGCGAGAACAACGAAGATTTCTACATAGGTAGAGTCGAGATGGTTGGATAGCTATTGGTGAGAACTTCTCACTCGAAATTTCTTTTTCTAATTATATATATATACTAGGATGCAGACGGTGTTTAGTAGCACCCGACACAATCGTCCACAGACCATGGACTTGTTTGTTTGATTGCATAGATTAGTTAGATTATTTGGTTTGAATTAAATTGTTTGGTGAATTGAATGAATTTGATTGATGTGTGAATGGTGTGGGCCTTCACTAGACTGGGGATAAGGCTAGGCCTCGTCCCGTTTCTAGTATCGTGCCGTTATGCCGCCGAAATTTTCTAAAATAAGTTAGAAAAATAAAAATATCATTTTATTAAAAGAATGAACTGAATAGAAATTCATATGTTAAAATAAAATGTTTTATCGTTAAAAATATAATTTTTAACGTGAAGTGAATAAAATAAAATATTCATTTACAAACTGGACGGTTTGTTTATATACACCTATTTGAAGGACATTGATTGGGACGATAAATTTTACACATCGCCCAACTGCACAAATAAAATCTGTGTTTGATTGTTGGAAACCCCACACGGGTGTTGGGATGAAATATGAAGTTCACTCATCCTGATTGATTAAATATGTCGATCGATTGATTGACAGGCTGTTATAAGCGTTAGATATCTATATTTGATGCTTATACAGTGTAGTGCACTTTGGGTGATGGTTGATTATTTTTCAATGCTATTATATACATGTGTTGTATGAAAATCCATATAATTAATTCTATATGGTGATTGATTGGGCCTCATTCCAATTTAGAGAATAAAGAATATTATTAAATAAAGGTTCATGTGTTGACTGTACTCATCCGTTGAGATTAGTCATGTGTTGAACGAAATAATTTAACAAAAATAGTCACACGTGGACAGTACTCATTCGTTGAGATTAGTCGTGTGTTGACAAAAATAAATATTCATTTGTTGAATAGAATAAAGGAATATATGAAGCCGTGTTGATTAGATTGACGCCATTTTGATGTGGACGATATTTATATCGATTTTATTCATTTTAAAATGAATATTGAAAAGTAATTTTGAAATCGAATATTTTGAAATGAAATGAATTGAAAACGATTTCGAAATGAAATGAATTGAAAACGATTTCGAAATGAAATGAGTTGAAAACGATTTCGAAATGAAATGAGTTGAAAACGATTTCGAAATGAAATGAATTGAAAACGATTTCGAAATGAAATGAATTGAAAACGATTTCGAAATGAAATGAATTGAAAACGATTTCGAAATGAAATGAATTGAAAACGATTTCGAAATGAATTGAAAACGATTTCGAAATGAAATGAACTGAAAACGATTTCGAAATGAAATGAATTGAAAACGATTTCGAAATGAAATGAATTGAAAACGATTTCGAAATGAAATGAATTGAAAACGATTTCGAAATGAATTGAAAACGATTTCGAAATGAAATGAATTGAAAACGATTTCGAAATGAAATGAATTGAAAACGATTTCGAAATGAAATGAATTGAAAACGATTTCGAAATGAAATGAATTGAAAATGATTTCGAAATGAAATGAATTGAAAACGATTTCGAAATGAATTGAAAACGATTTCGAAATGAAATGAATTGAAATATTTCAAAATGAAATGAATATAAAACGATTTCGAAATGAATTGAATATAAAACGATTTCGAAATGAATTGAATATAAAACGATTTCGAAATGAATTGAATATAAAACGATTTCGAAATGAATTGAATATAAAACGAATTCGAAATGAATTGAATATAAATCGATTTCGAAATGAATTGAATATAAAACGATTTCGAAATGAATTGAATATAAAACGATTTCGAATTGGATCGAATAGAAAAACCAATTTGAATTGAATCGAATTGAATTGAAAACGAATTGAATTCAGAAATCGAATATTTCGAAATGAAATGAATATAAAACGATTTCGAAATGAATTGAATATAAAACGATTTCGAAATGAAATGAATATAAAACGATTTCGAAATGAATTGAATATAAAACGATTTCGAAATGAATTGAATATAAAACGATTTCGAAATGAATTGAATATAAAACGATTTCGAAATGAATTGAATATAAAACGATTTCGAATTGGATCGAATAGAAAAACCAATTTGAATTGAATCGAATTGAATTGAAAACGAATTGAATTCAAATTAAATAGAAAACGAAATGAATTTGATTCAAATAGGAAAACCAATTTGAATTTGATTCAAATAGAAAACCAATTTGAATTGAATTAAATAGAAAACGAAATGAATTTGATTCAAATAGAAAACCAATTTGAATTGAATCGAATAGAAAACCAATTTGAATTGAATCAGATAGAAAACCAATTTGATTTGAATCGAATAGAAAATCAATTTGACTTGAATCAAATAGAAATGAAAGTAAAAAAGGATTTATAATAGAAAATTCGATTTCGATTTGAATTTGAAATATAGGTTGAAATTGTTTTTGAAACGAATTCAAAACTATTTATAAAATTCGTTTTAAATAGTAATGGACGAAATATATATTATATATATAATATAATGGCCTGAATAGAACGCGCCGCGCCGCGGCAGTTCGTGAATTTCGACCATTTATTTCAAACGGACATTACGGGAGATCCGACCGTCGGATTCTCCTAAAACCGGAACCGTTGGGTTCGTATCGAAAAGGAGCTTTCTAACGAATATTAGAAATTTGAAATTTAACGGTTGGATTTGGAGATACGTCCAAATCAAATTTGAAAAAGGTCGCTGTAAGTGCAGTTCGATGGCTGTTGATGGAAATCGACTGTACGGGCCTTGATAAAATTATTAAAAATAGTAATAATTTGTGTAAAATCATAAGAAATGATTTGGGGAAAAATTGGGATGAAAAACTCCATATTTGAAAAGATAAAAATAGATTTCTATCGAAATGAACTAGTTTTAAATGGAATTGATTTGTGGGTTTATCGTGAACTGTGTTTTAAATAACACTAGTTCTTTAACCTGATAATGAATAGAATGTGATTTGGGTTTATCGTGAACTGTGTTTTAAATAACACTAGTTCTTTAGCCCGATAATAAATAGAATGTGATTTGGGTTTATCGTGAACTGTGTTTTAAATGACACAAGTTCTTTAACCCAGTAAAAAGAGTTTTGATGAATCTTCAATTAAATTGATAATTTAAATTATCAACTTTAGAAGTGAGCGAGAATGGAGTATTACCAGTTTTGCTCCAAAGCGATAGTTAAATCTTTAATTAGATTTGAACGTGAAATGGTAATTAATTTTACCGATAACACCATAGTATTAAATATGGAGCATTACCAGTTTTGCTTCATGGGATGAATAAGTAGGGATTGGGAAATAAAATAAATAATTACTTCGGTATGGTTCGCTAATCTCGACTAGTTTGGAAAACCATAATTTGGTTTGAAATGACATCCAAAGGAAGATTAAGGGATAAATTTTAAAGAATTTATCTTGGATAAAATTAATGGGGACCTTTCCCTAAGAATTGAAATTTAGAAACTAGTTGAAGGTTAGTTAAGAAGAATGATTTCCTGGATATTGATCTGATGTTGGTTTCGGCCTTCGGGGTTAATATTTGGGGAATTGCTCTCTTACTGATTTACGATTAGTTACTAATGAATTGGAATGAGGCGTATGTTGTGTTTGTGTAACATTTATTTTTAATATACGCGGGTTGTTCGGAAAGGCCGGGTTTATTCCCATTCTGAATAACCGATTCGACGATATGTCAAAGATGAAGACGGTGGTTGAAGGCCGGAAGTCTCCACATCGTTGGGATAATTACTGACGATCCTGATTGGGCTGTACACCCAAGAGGATGGAAATAGTTGGTGGTCGTCCAGACGTACTTGGAGATGGATGGATATGCGAGGAAAGTGCCTCCGGTTTCGTTCAGACCTAGAACGGACTTGTAAATGGATGGTGTGTCTGACATTGTATTCCTTTATATCGTATTCGTTGATCTCTGCTAAATATATATCTGTTTGGCGGCGGGGAATTTATTCTCTTGCTTAATGCCCTTCTCTGAGACATACGAGCTTAGAGGTTATATATTGGCAGAAATCAGTGGTACGATATGGATTGATAATGTGGCATGCTGAGATGCAGTGATCCAGACTTTTGTTGAAAAGCAAAGTTTGGTGGATGATGATCAAAGCGCAGCTGATATGGCATGGCTTTGTGTATAGCGTTGATTCGCGAGCCTCACACCTCGGTGTGAACCAAAAACGGGGAGGACCTCCGGGAAATGGACATATGTTGGTTTCTAGTTAGAAGTGGTGTCAGTGCTTAAACTGGCTGGCATTACTTATGTGGATGTTGCTTATCATTACTTATTGCCCAGCGGGGCGTCTCGGTTAACGGTGGTTGCAGAGGCTTACGGGTCCCAGATCACTATGAGGTTCCATAGAACCGGCTAGCATATCGTTTACGGCATTACTAACCATCGACGGGTGGCCGGCCCCGACGTTCCGGGTGCAGTCGCGGCTGCAACCTGAGGCTCGGGCTAGAGAGTCTCGAATTAAGCACAGGATATTCCCTTTGCCTTGGTTCACATGATGGAAATCCAATTTCCAATACGTGTCTTGCGGTTTTAATTGTAGAACTAGTATGGAGACATGATATATGGTACCCATGCCGTCTATGATTGATATTTATGATTGAAATTGTTTTGACACTATACACTTATAGTAGTATCAAATGATTTGTTTTAAACGTATTAAGCATGTTTGGCTATTATAAGGGAAAACCCTATCCTCGGCTGTGTTGCATTGTGTGATGGGACCTGGGTCTTATAATAGCTTCATTTTTAGAAAAGCATTGCGTTGTTTACTTATATGCACTGGTATTCTTGGGAGGAAACCCGTTCCGTGTTATACGGCGTGGTCCCTTGATTTACCTATCTTTAAAATAAAGATTTACAACTGTTTTAGTTCTCACACCAGTCACATGACTGACCTGGAGTTTATTGTTTTAACCTAAACTCTGGGTGCCCCTATTTTCGACACGGGCAGCTAGTAGTTTTGGTTTTGCAGATTTATATTCACAGGATCCTGGGTTACAGCTGGAATGATATCCGGAAAGCTTTGTATCTGTATATCTCTTCTAGTTGTGTATTGTATTATTTTCCGCTGCTATGTATTTAAATGTAATTTAAATCTCTGATATTTCTGTGTAATATTCATTCATACTCTGTATATTCTTGTATTCTGGTGCATTGTTGTAATATACAATGAAATGTTCTTCTGTATGTGTTCTGTTGTGGCTTGTTCTCGAACTATCCGCGCTTTCCTCACCGGGGAAGTTACGGGTTTTCACATCTTTGTAACAAACTTATGTTAAACAGTGCTTATATGATATTACTGTGTCTTTTTTGCCTTATAGTCATGGCTAAATAATATTAGTGTATGTTTTTTGTGTGTAAATTAGTGATGAACAAGGAAAAAAATATGGGTAGAACTTCCTAAGTTCAGATGACTGCATGTTATTTGTGTGTAAATTTATGCCTCGATTACCAAAGAATACATGCATGTCCAAACGACTACATTCTATATTGGGCAGAAAATGAAAAGGAAGATAACTGTAAAACTTGTGGTGTTTCAAGGTGCGCAATACGGGAAAAAATGTACCAAATTTAAGTAAGAAAATGTTGTTTCTGCCTTAATTAAATGATGTAACTGATGTATCATATTTGTCGCTTCTTTTTGTATCTTTTTTTTACTGTTTTTTGCCTATATTACATTTTAGTGAAGTGGTTGTTTTATTTTATAATGCACTTGGTTTATCTTATTTTGTAATTATGTCATTCTAATGTCAATTTCTTCATTTTGTGTAGGATGAAGGTGGCAAATCTTAGATTCCACCAAAAAATTTTTTTGTAAGAATGGATATGTCGGTGAAGAAGAGGCTATTATCAAGGAAGTTGATCTTCATGGGTTTTCGTACACAATACTGATGGAGTTTGTCAAGGATGAGCTACAGTACACCGAAATTGGAGGAGTATATGCATGGAAAGACCCAATGAGTGGGTGGAAATTGGTGGCCGATGATGTAGAGCTGTTGTTTATGATGCAAATAAAAAACAATGGTGATTATATTGATTTCTATATTGACACTAAGGTCGATGATAAAGCGGAGCCAGTGAAACAAATGCAGCCACATGTCATCGTATGCCCAAGGAAGAATCTGTTTCCAGGTATAAACATATCTTCTCATTTGTACTATTTTGATGAATTTGGTCATTTTGCCGCTTTTAGCGCACATAATTTTTTGTGCATTTATGTTTGAATATTAGGACTTGTTTGATTTTTTGTGCATTTAGTAGAATAATAAAGAACTTGTATGTTGTGACTGCAAAATCGTAGAAATGGCAGTTTGTCACTATTCACCATCTGCAACAAGTAGCAAAAAAGAAGAAGCAGACTGATCAAGTCTTTACTCCTAGAAAGTCGGCACGGCTAAACAATCCACAAGTGATCAGCGAAGCTGCTAAGAGTCCATCTATCAACAACAAGTAGACTGAAGTATTTACTCCTAGAAAGTCGGCACGGCTAAATAATCCAGTTACCAACAATCCAGAAAAGATCAGTGAAGCTGTTGCGGGTCCACATCGCAACAAGAAAAGGTAGTCAGCAAGAATTCAACTGGAGTCGGTAGTTCGATGAAGTTACCAGAGAAAGAAAATCCAATTGAAGTCAGCGATGCAACTTTTAATATCAACTCAATAGGTGTTAGGAGTAAATTGGATTTTGATAATTCTCCACATGAAGGGGAAAATACGGATGAAAATGAGATTTTGGTAAGAAGACTACAATCTGATCTTCTAATATGATCTACATATTTTGCTAATATTTACAATAGTGTCTTGTTAAATTACTTTCAGAATGATGATCTGTCATCTCTGCCACCTCCACCACTTACAGAATACGAAAGGGAGAGAGACAAAAATGTCTCACAGAAGAACAGTGTTTTTGAAAAACTTGGGTTGCCTAAATTAATTATTGGACTGAGAAACGAATTTGAAAAAAATAAAGCAAAATCAAAATGCCTGCTGAGGATAGCGAAGATTATGTTCCAAAATTTGATGAACTTAGTGAAGATGATACTTCAAAAAATCAGGCAAAGATGCGTTATAGTTGAAGATTTAATTTTATGTTGGTAATTATAGACTATCTTCATTATTTTTTTATTTTATTGTTTTTATGTGCGTATTTTAGAGAACCAAAAAAGTTGCGGTTACAAAGCCTCATTCTGGACCAACAACTCGGTCACGAGCCAATGTTGAATCTGCAATTGATAAGAATGCCACTCCGAAGGCAGGAAAAATCTAGTTCTTACACAAACTGATGATACACCATGTACCATTGAGTTACCACACAATGAAGGAATAGGACTAATGGCTGCTTATATGGCTATGCGAGAATGCCAGAAGAACAACAGCAGTGGAAGTGGAAGTGTAAGGAATAAGGCAAGGGATAAGGCTGTTGTCGGAAATGTCTCGACAAATATTAAAAAATGAAGAAGATGAAGTAGAAGAAGGTAAAGGTACTATCTAATTGAGTTTTGATTTTAATAGTTTAAGTTCTCATTTATGTTATGTCTAGCCTTCTAATTACTATTGTATGTACCTTGTAACGGTAGTCGGAGATCCCATAAGGTTCAGGGAAAAAACAAAGATGGATAAAGTTTATTCAAGATCATATGACAAAAGAGTTATAATCCAAATGAATAATCGAGGCCAACCTATTTCAGACGATGACCAAGTAATGTATGAACTGAGTATTTTTTAGAAAGACTGAAGAGTGTTCCATTTACTTACAAATCTTGGTTTGATTTTCCTTCAAGTTTGAAAGGCACGCTGTGGAACTATGTCAAGGTAATTTGCAAACTTAGCTAAATTTTACTTAAATATATGAAACTTGTCACAAAAGTGGCATGTCTATTCTTGTTAATGTTTGATTTTCATTTAAGCAACAGTATATTATTCCGGATGAATGTGAATATTAGGCTTTGAGGTCAATTCGTAACTCTTGGGGCGGTACAAAATTCGTACTAAAAAGGCACATTATACGGCTTATGAAACTGATGAAGAGAGGCTTGAAAATAGGCCGTAGGTAATTCCACTTGAGGATTTCGAAGTACTCCTGATGTTTTAGAAAGATGAAAAAATTCAGGTACAATTTTAAGTTTTATCATATAATTATTTCCCTTTTTATTCATTCAAATCAGGCAGATAAACATCTTTATTTCATGTTTTTGTAATCCAAGGCCCTTACAAATTCTGCAAATCGGAAATTGTATACTGACACACACACACTACTGGTCCAAAACTTTTTTTCTCAAATTCGGCATAAGATGGTATGTATTTTGCTTAGTTTTATTGTTGGTTTGTTTAACAATATAGGTCATATGAAGATATGCTTGTTTAACTCGAATTTAGTATCCTTGTTTAACTTGTGAATAAACTACATATATCAATGAAGATTCAGATGTTTTAACTTTTTTAATATTAGTGATATATGTTCTGGAACAATTGGTTTTACTGTCTATTGTTTTTGGTATCGGCCTAATGAATTAGATGGGGAACTTTTTGTTAAAACTCGCAAGCGGAAGGAAGGAAAGATGTACAAAACTGATGCTTCAGTAATGAACTATAGAATTGTAAGAATTTTATTTTCTCTTCAATTAGATGTAAAAAAAAGCTTCATTTTGCACATGATCAATACTATTGTAGAATTAGATCCTATTTTGTTGAATGAGCCATGGCATAGTTATGCTATGACATAGATTTGCAACTGAGGCATGCATGCCTCTCATTTTGTGTTGAAATGTAAACGAGGCATTACCTCAGTTTGTAACCGAGGCATGCATGATTTTGGTTGTGCTGAAATAGTGTATTCACTGTGAAAACATTAGATGTACTAAAGAGTTACTCAGATTTTATTCATTAACAATACACATTTTGAAACTTTTGCAGGAGATGATTGAAAAAGCAATAGGAGAAGGAGACAGTGATGGAGTTGTTCAAGAACTTGTTTTTGATGAAACGTCGCAAGGTCCATCATGGCTTATAGGACGGCACACAAAGTCTCCAAAAGTTTCAAAAGCTGCTCCAACAACAAACACATACATACAAGAGCTAGCAACGAAGATAAAAGAAGATATAGCTGACGAAGTCGAAGCAAATGTGGATAAAATAGTCCAAGATGAATTTGATGCAACCAAAAAGTTCCGGAGAACTTGAAAAGGATGCTTAAGAAATTAGGTGAAGCAAAACCCTGACATGCATGTTGATATTGGGGATCTTTGTGCGATAATTGGCACTCAAGGCACTGAAACTGAACGCACTTTTAGTTATTGATATTGAGGATCTTTGTGCAGCAATTTGCAATGAACATGAATTGATGTGTTTGTAAGTACGGTTTGTAAACATGAATTTACTGGCTATGTTTGTAAAACTATTTGTGTTGCTTGTTAATCTGAGATGAGAAGTTCTTTATTTAATTCAATGTGATGTTAAATTCTGTAATGTTGCAGTATGTGATGTAATGTTGTCATAGCCGTGATATATTGTTGCAGTTTGTGATGTTAAATGTTGTCGTAACTATGATATAGGGTAGTCATTAGATGGTAGAAGTGTTGACATAGATTAATGCGTGTAGGCCCCACAACATGATTCCATGATCCGGTATTACAGCCGCAACAGGATTCCGTGAGCCCAGGCTATAGATTTTAGTGGGCCCTACATTTTAGTAAATTTAGTACCTGTGGCAACACTTGTACCAATGTTGCCTTAGAGTCGCAAAGATGTTGCCTTAGGTTCTAAGGCAACGCAGAAAAAGGCAACACCAAGAAAGTGTGCAACTGATCATTTTTGGCCTATAACAACATTTTTTGGCACTTAATGCATCACTTCTTTGGTGTTGCAGTATGCAATCTATGACGTAGTGTATCTTTTCTTTTGTGCTGGACTTACCCTGTCGACATGCCTTCTTCGTAATGATTTTTAGCTTTATTCTCCCATGATGGTGTTGGTTACATATCTCTCGGAATATTTCCTTGAGATGTCGGCTTTCTCTTGTTTCGGGCTTTTGCTAACGGAAGACTCCTTTCTTCTTGTGGCGATCTGTTACCCCTTCACCACCAGCCTGTTCCGGATGCTTAGTTTTGGTAGTAATAATCTTCTTTTTACCTACTCGTCTAGTTATTATTCCTTAGGACATAATAAGTTTTTCTTGATATTTCATAATTCTCACAAATAAAAACAATACTCTTTCTGATTTCTTTTCATCACCTGTTTAGCTGGTGTCCTTCTCAATTATAAAAATATGATTCTTATTTTATTTTCTGTTTTTGTGTAAACCAAGGTAAGTCACTATTTTTCTTTCTTGTGCAAAATACTTATATGTAAACTTGAGCTTTGTTTGCAATTTTGGTTCTATTCAACCACTGATTGCATGTCGTACAAGTTCAAAACATGAACTGGACCAAATTTATTATTTTTATGTTTATGTGATTTGATTTTCCTTTGATGACTGTCATTAACATATGTATTCCATTTCTAGATCAGGCTACTTGCTTTACATATTTGTAATTACTTTTTTCGTACATCGAGATATGCAAAGTGTTGTAACAACTACATCATTTTTCTTCTATACAAGTTGTTATATAGCTTTGTGACGGATAATACTGTTATATCATTCACTTTATGAAAATATTTTTTGCTTTTGCTGTTCATTTGTAAACGATCTTGTTGTATCACCATTGTAATATTATGTTTGATCTCATGGTTTTATTCAGTATTAACACATACATGATTTTTATAATGTTCATCTTCTTTGCGGCACGATGGTTATAATAATATATATTATCTCCATATTTTTTTCTTCAAACTATCAATCTTTTTACTTAAGTTATCGATAAAAGGGAATTTACTGTTTCAATTTCATTCATGAAAGACATGAATGTCACTTGTATCTTCTATATACTTCATTATTAATTTTATGAAGTACTGGAAGACCTTTTATGGAAAAGTTTTTATTTATACATTATGTAAAGCAAAAATTGTACAATCACGTGTTGGTTTTAAAATATAAATGTTAACATGTCATTTATATGTGCATGTAACAATTTACTATTTGTAATTACCTATTATTTTTTAGATTTACCAATCTAAGATATATATACATACATATATGAGGAGCGTTTCAGAGCACTCATGTTTTCTAGCACCTCAACTTGTTTATGACTTACACCAGTCCAAATACAACAAGAATTCGTAGATGTTCAATCCACATATATATTATAGTCTATCCAAAATTTGAGCCTGTTCCGACATTCGTAGAATAATATATTTGATGTTTAAACTTAATGTTTCGAATAAATTTATGAACGGTGAATAACTGAGCTAAGATTTTGACAATGTTATTGTAACACCCCACCTCCGCTAGGGTCACTCACAAAGGGAATGCACTAGGTTTGGTGAAGCATTATCGAGGTAAACATGCACAGAAATATTACAAGACAGAACATATATAAAACAGCGGAAGTAAAACAAATTTCATTACCTTATAAAATAAGGTCTAAAGCCTTTTACATCAGAATACATCAAAACCTGTCTTGCAATAGTAAAGAAGCATAAAACCATTTCATAAATTATTCCCCAAGTAAAACAGTAAAGTAGCCATAGCCAAGAAAAGTCCAAGCCATGCGTGGTGATCTTCAGGCAGAAGAAGTCCGAACTAGATAACAGTGTTTCCTCCCTGAAACCTAGGGGGGAAACGGAAGACAAAGAGGCGAAACAAAACGGGGTCAGTCATAAAGACTGGTAAGTCCTATCTACTTCCAGTATAAAAACAGGTAAAGGTAACATGACATGCATAAACTGAAAGTAAACATAAGGATGACGACAAGATAGATAAACTAAACCAGGGTAACAGGCTGAACTACTGTAGCAAGGTGAACTAAGATATCATGATAAACTACGGTGTCATGATAAATCAAGGTATCACATCGTCAGGTTTCTATCAAGTATACTATCCCAAGGTATCTATCCTGTATAACATCCCACGGTATCTATCATGTATATTTCTCATGGTTCTAACATGTATATTTGCTCTGCACCTCTCGTACTAGTATCCCAACCCGCGTCCTGTGTTAATTATGAATGTCCCTTGCCCCATGTCATGTTATGGTCCATGTCAACCTAATATATATAGCATATGTAGGTTTTCCCCAACTCGTATGTTTCTTTCCATGTATAAGTTCAGTCCTTTGCCGTAGGCCATACGGGCTTTCCCATGTGAACGTTTTATCCTTGAGGTTATTTTGGACTGCTACCCTTGATCTTGTTATGTTTCCTTACCATGAACTATCGCGCGTTCCCTTAGGATTTATGCCACCTAGGACCACTAGGGATTATGCTACCTAATGAACGTTTCCGTGTCTTGGTTTGGGTTTTGGCCACCTAGGACCACTAGGGATTATGCCACCCTTCAACCGCGCCCTTTTTCCCGCGTATGTATCGTGAATCGTTTTCCATGTCTAGACGCACATGTTCCTCAATGTGCCATCCGAGTTCCGTGCCAGGGCAAATCAAGAAATACGGAACTCGGTCGGGAGCTTTAAGTCGTCTGCTGATGCAGATATCAAGGTCTGTTTTTGTACCCATGGCTATGGTCCCACGTGACCCCTCCCTCAACTACTGAAAGGCAATCCAAGAAAAATCATGTATGAGAACTACACTACGGCCCATCGATGCCCACTTCCAGATAGCCAACCTCACCCATAACTCGATAGCAAGTATATGGTCTGTTGGGAGTTCCCTACCTTTCCGTACGTACACGATTGACTAAAAATGGTAGGTAGTCGGCGACATGCTATCCAGGGCAAAATCAAGTATCGTCGACTCCACGCTAATCCATCCCAGTATTTAGGTCGCTCGCATAGCAACCAAGGCATACTCTTGGCTCTTCTACCGCAGACCTTAACCCCTGTGAGGCCGGGTTTCATGGACCACTTGCCACCTCACAGAGGGATACCAAGAGTACCCTCACGTTCCCCGAAGTTTCCGCTTCGTCACCCAGTTCGCTGGAGCTTTTATCCAAGTCAGATAACTTGCTCCTCCTCGTATACTAAGCGATGACCTACCGTACCAGGTTACTCATCTCTTTATGAACTAGTCCCATGTCTTTAGCTAAGAATTATTACTTAGTTACCCTTAACTAAGGTTTACCACTTAGCTCCTCTTTCCGCTATCCTTGTTAACTACAATTTCCAACCTAGTCCCCTGAGCTAGGGTTTTGTCAAATGGGTTAAGTATTGTTATCCAAGTTCATGATTTAACCCGCCTACGAATCATGTCAAGATTGGCTAAGTACTCAAGTTCAAGGTTTAGCCCTACAAGTTGGTTAAGTGTACTAAGAAGCTCATGACTTAACCCTATCAAGTCAAATTGGTTAAGTATTTATTTGTCTTAACCCTATCAGATTATCATGTTAGATTGATTAAGCATAGATTATCTTAATCCCATCAGATTATCGAGTCGGATTGGTTAAGTATGGGTTAGTTTAACCCCATCCACTAATCGTATTACAGTGGTTAAGCCTAATTTTAAAAGGTCTTGTGACTTAACCCTATCAGGTCCACCTATTAAATTGGTTAAGTATAGGTTACTTAACCTCATCAAATCATCATGTATAATTGGTTAAGTATAAGTTACTTAACCCCATTAAATTACCGTGTTAAGTTGGTTAAGTATTGGTTACTTAACCTCATTGAATTACCAAGTTTAGATTGGTTAAGTGTTTAACTTAACCCCATCGAATTACCGTGTTTAGATTAGTTAAGTGAAGGTTACTTAACCCCATCTAATTACCGTGTTTTGGATTAGTTAAGTCTGAGTTACTTAACCCCATCTAATTACCGTGTTTGATTAGTTAAGTATGGATTACTTAACCTCATCGAATTTACCGTGTTTAGATTTGTTAAGTGTGGATTACTTAACCCCATCTAATTACCAAGTCGGATTAGTTAAGCGTAAATTACTTAACCCCATCCCCTAATTGTCTTGTATGGTTAAGTGTCATTAAGAAATCAAGCCCGGTCCCACTTAACCTACCCATTCATGTCATATCGGTTAAATGTCATTAGTCAAATTTACTTAACCTTATCATGTGGCATTAATTTAATTAATGCGCTCTCAACCTCTCACATTAGACCTTGTTGTGGTTACTAGTTAAGCTGGGCGGGTCCGGGTAGTTTTACACCACAACCTAGTCTAACCTCGGGTCTTAAGCGCGACATGACCAACTTCTCACATTAGATCCTATTGTTTGTAGCCACTAGTTAAGCCGGGCGGGTCCGGGTAGATTTATGCTACAAACTCAACCCAACCTTGAGTTGGCCACTTTCATGTTTGGTCTAGTGTCTTTTTACACTTACAACCCACCCATGTCTAGTTCAAGTTCCATGTTTTCGTACGTGTCATGTTCATGTTTAAGTGTTTCCAAGAATGTCACATTTTCATGCAACCCCATGTCAAGTTTTCGTGCCACTTTCAAGTCAAGTTTTCGCGTCACGTTCGCGTTTGTCTAACTACCCCAAAATCATGTTTTCACTTGAGTAAAAGCGAGTCAACATAGTAGGTATACTATGGCTACATGTAGACCCCAAAACATGCACGATGCCACAAAAGGGGTTGGCTCCAAACATGCATGGTATCATAAGGGGGTTTGGCCTTAAAACATGAACGATAGTGTCATATAGGGATTGGCCATAAGCATGCATAACATAAAGGGGGATTGGCCACAAGCATGCATAATGTCATAAAGGATTTGGCCACAAACTTGCATATTATCATAACGGGATTTGACCTTACATAAACATGATATCATAAGGGGGTTGGTTTCATTTACATGCATAAGCCCCAAAGTCCAATTTATGCAACTATTTCACAAGTCAAAGTGGCTCTAAGTGTTCATGCTATCATACTACAAGTAAAGGTCCAATCTTGCATGGCAAACTAAGTCCAATGCAACATGAATAGCATGGTTTAGTCGCTAAAACATAGTTCCAAGTCATAGATTCAAGGTAAGTGGTAAAACTAGGTTCACATAGGTTATAGCATTCATGTTTAACCACATTTTATTCCATGCCATGATTAAACTACCGTTAACATCTCGAAGTAGCTAGAACTTACATAGCGTGGCAAGAGGGCTAGGAGCATGAATCGTTTTGACGAAGAAAGGTGGCTCCTTTGTTGAAGAATCGTCATGAAATTGGCCTAGCAACATTGATCCACTCCCTTGATTTGATGTAGCAAGCTAGCACCTTTGATTCGGATCTGATTTGCATGCATAGTCTCTTGGAATTGGAGATGGAGGCCATGATCACTTGGCATTTGGGCAGCACTTCGTGGCAAGAGTGATTTGTGAGGGTTTAGGCAAGTCTAGGGGTGTTTTTATAGAGATTAGGGTAGTTTTAGGCCGTTAGATTAACCCTAGGATAGATCCAAGCCCTCAAAAATTGTCACAAGCCTCTAAAACCGAGCCAAACAGCAAAACAGGTGCACCAGGCTGCTTGGGTCCGACCAGGCAGGTCGACCCCCAGGTCGACCCTGGGGTCGACTCCCCAGTCGACCTGGTCCCAACCAGGTCGACACCTAGGTCGAACCCATGGTCGACCTGGTCTGGGCGGGATTTTTCCCGCCTACCTTGATTTTCTGAAATTTTGAATCTGTTTTGAATTTGAATTTTTCGTGAAACTTCGCGAGGCCATATCTCGGCCATACGGACTCCGATTTACGAAATGTCGGACTCTATTTCGCGTATTTTTCCGAGACGAACGCAACGGCGCAACCCGTTTATCCTGATTCAGATTTTATAATTTAATTCTTCCTTGATTCTTGTCTTAACACGTTTGTTAAAATTCGGGTTGTTACATTCTCCCCAACTTAAATAATTTCGTCCCCGAAATCTCCAAATTAGGAAGAACGTATCCTACCATCCATCATCCATCTACTCAAAACATCATCCACAGGCAACCATGGTCCTTAGATGATTTCTAATGCCATATGAACATATGCAAGAAAGTGTGTGTATATGTTCCTTAGCTAATGCTAATGATCAGGCCTGAATGATCTTTCTAATGCAAATATATGTTTAGTGCCATGAGTCCAACATGTGTGCAAATAGTCCTAGTCATATAAGTACTATATGCGTGCATAAACATTCATTCATATGCAACATCCGCATGATAACACATTCAATTTCATCCATAAACAAGTATAAATACTCGTGCATATGCAACATGAAACGTGACCGCGTCAATCTAGTATCTAATGTGTATTCGTGCATCCACGAGCAACCACTTGCAGCCATTTGCAACCATATCAATCATAACATGTTTCAAATACATGTTTACATCCATATGATTCTACCTAAGGTTCCCAAGAAAGGATCGAGAAGATAAACAAGACAAACTCCTTACGGGGTTTGCAACAGAAACAGGACCGAGAGGATATGCACTAAAAGATAACATGCGAGCAAGCTCTACAGGAAAAACCAGGGATCAAGGATACACTCTTTAAAAAGAGGTACGATGCGCGTGTCTAGCCTTACATCTTCTAAGTCGCGTTTCCTTGAGCTTAATTCCTCGGTGCCTTGACCAACTTTTTAACTCCATGATTTCGTAGCTCCTTGATTCCTATTTCCAAGATATGAGTTGGAACTCATTTCACTATCGCCTCTCCTTCCACTTTCACTATTCTTTCCCTAGTATACTTGGCTCAACCATATCTGCGTACTCATGCAAGCTCTTCCAAAATTCACTAGTGAATTCTGGATCTCGTTTACCGATGCCAATCCATGTTACCACGTGCACTTACTAGGGTGGTTCCTATAACCCATGCTCAAGCGGAATGAACCATCCGTCTTATTGGCGGACGTTACTCGATTGGATCAGAGATTTCCGATAAATGCATCAAGAGATTCTAGGTAACTAACCATGACAGGACCCAAAAGGTTACACGAGACTTCGAAGGTATTACCAAAGCAAGCCAAGAGTCTGACTACCCTCTTTTCAAAACCGAGAATGGTATCCCTTACTGGATAACCACTTTACCCCTAGAATCCATCCATGGCTCAACAATAGAAGTATTGCTTCTAATCTCAACACTTGGCATAGACGTCCTCAAATCCAACAAGTCATGAATAAATGGACCGACTCTCCAACCAGATTTTGGGACAAAACTGGGATCCTTTACCTTGCTAGTACTAAGGTGCAGAGACTCAACTATCCAAGCAGACTTAAATGATACGATGATCAGGACAAAGTCTGGACGGGATGATAGAAAGGAGCGACTAAACCTTTACCAGAAACGGTACCATTTCTTTTAGGTACCCTAGAAATGGGAGCGTACAATCGCCCTCTCCGATGATCTTGTCCTTGTCCTCCTTGATGGACTAAGCCATACCAACAAGTTGCTTATTCTTAAGCTTGTGTCCTTTATCCCTTCTTATAACTTCAGTAACAGGTCTCTCGAGAACTTCCTCCATCGTACGGGAAAACACTTACGTAGCTAGACAAGGATTAGTCACAGTTAGAACTACTGTGACTACAGATGGAGGAAAGAAAGGAAAGGAGATTCAATCAAGGAATCAAAGGATAGTGCTAATGGCTTTTGGGGAATAACCTTTTAAAACAAAACTTTCCTTGAAAAATGCTTCTTTGCAAACGGTTTTTCAAATAGTTTTCAGAAGGTTTTAAAAACTTTTGCCCAGTCTGGTAACGTTCTGCTCTGATACCAAATGTAACACCCCACCTCCGCTAGGGTCACTCACAAAGGGAATGCACTAGGTTTGGTGAAGCATTATCGAGGCAAACATGCACAGAAATATTACAAGACAGAACATATATAAAACAGCGGAAGTAAAACAAATTTCATTACCTTATAAAATAAGGTCTAAAGCCTTTTACATCAGAATACATCAAAAACCTGTCTTGCAATAGTAAAGAAGCATAAAACCATTTCATAAATTATTCCCCAAGTAAAACAGTAAAGTAGCCATAGCCAAGAAAAGTCCAAGCCATGCGTGGTGATCTTCAGGCAGAAGAAGTCCGAACTAGATAACAGTGTTTCCTCCCTGAAACCTGGGGGGAGACGGAATACAAAGAGGCGAAACAAAACAGGGTCAGTCATAAAGACTGGTAAGTCCTATCTACTTCCAGTATAAAAACAGGTAAAGGTAACATGACATGCATAAACTGAAAGTAAACATAAGGATGACGACAAGATAGATAAACTAAACCAGGGTAACAGGCTGAACTACTATAGCAAGGTGAACTAAGATATCATGATAAACTACGGTGTCATGATAAATCAAGGTATCGTATCGTCAGGTTTCTATCAAGTATACTATCCCAAGGTATCTATCCTGTATAACATCCCACGGTATCTATCATGTATATTTCTCATGGTTCTAACATGTATATTTGCTCTGCACCTCTCGTACTAGTATCCCAACCCGCGTCCTGTGTTAATTATGAATGTCCCTTGCCCCATGTCATGTAATGGTCCATGTCAACCTAATATATATAGCATATGTAGGTTTTCCCCAACTCGTATGTTTCTTTCCATGTATAAGTTCAGTCCTTTGCCGTAGGCCATACGGGCTTTCCCATGTGAACGTTTTATCCTTGAGGTTATTTTGGACTGCTACCCTTGATCTTGTTATGTTTCCTTACCATGAACTATCGCGCGTTCCCTTAGGATTTATGCCACCTAGGACCACTAGGGATTATGCTACCTAATGAACGTTTCCGTGTCTCGGTTTGGGTTTTGGCCACCTAGGACCACTAGGGATTATGCCACCCGTCAACCGCGCCCTTTTTCCCGCGTATGTATCGTGAATCGTTTTCCATGTCTAGACGCACATGTTCCTCAATGTGCCATCCGAGTTCCGTGCCAGGGCAAATCAAGAAATACGGAACTCGGTCGGGAGCTTTAAGTCGTCTGCTGATGCAGATATCAAGGTCTGTTTTTGTACCCGTGGCTATGGTCCCACGTGACCCATCCCTCAACTACTGAAAGGCAATCCAAGAAAAATCATGTATGAGAACTACACTACGGCCCATCGATGCCCACTTCCAGATAGCCAACCTCACCCATAACTCGATAGCAAGTATATGGTTTGTTGGGAGTTCCCTGCCTTTCCGTACGTACACGATTGACTAAAGATGGTAGGTAGTCGGCAACATGCTATCCAGGGAAAAATCAAGTATCGTCGACTCCACGCTAATCCATCCCAATCTTTAGGTCGCTCGCATAGCAACCAAGGCATACTCTTGGCTCTTCTACCGCAGACCTTAACCCCTGTGAGGCCGGGTTTCATGGACCACTTGCCACCTCACAGAGGGATACCAAGAGTACCCTCACGTTACCCGAAGCTTCCGCTTCGTCACCCAGTTCGCTGGAGCTTTTATCCAAGTCAGATAACTTGCTCCTCCTCGTATACTAAGCGATGACCTACCGTACCAGGTTACTCATCTCTTTATGAACTAGTCCCATGTCTTTAGCTAAGAATTATTACTTAGTTACCCTTAACTAAGGTTTACCACTTAGCTCCTCTTTCCGCTATCCTTGTTAACTACGATTTCCAACCTAGTCCCCTGAGCTAGGGTTTTGTCAAATGGGTTAAGTGTTGTTATCCAAGTTCATGATTTAACCCGCCTACGAATCATGTCAAGATTGGCTAAGTACTCAAGTTCAAGGTTTAGCCCTACAAGTTGGTTAAGTGTACTAAGAAGCTCATGACTTAACCCTATCAAGTCAAATTGGTTAAGTATTTATTTGTCTTAACCCTATCAGATTATCATGTTAGATTGATTAAGCATAGATTATCTTAATCCCATCAGATTATCGAGTCGGATTGGTTAAGTATGGGTTAGCTTAACCCCATCCACTAATCGTATTACAGTGGTTAAGCCTAATTTTAAAAGGTCTTGTGACTTAACCCTATCAGGTCCACCTATTAGATTGGTTAAGTATAGGTTACTTAACCTCATCAAATCATCATGTATAATTGGTTAAGTATAAGTTACTTAACCCCATTAAATTACCGTGTTAAGTTGGTTAAGTATTGGTTACTTAACCTCATTGAATTACCAAGTTTAGATTGGTTAAGTGTTTAACTTAACCCCATCGAATTACCGTGTTTAGATTAGTTAAGTGAAGGTTACTTAACCCCATCTAATTACCGTGTTTTGGATTAGTTAAGTCTGAGTTACTTAACCCCATCTAATTACCGTGTTTGATTAGTTAAGTATGGATTACTTAACCTCATCGAATTTACCGTGTTTAGATTAGTTAAGTGTGGATTACTTAACCCCATCTAATTACCAAGTCGGATTAGTTAAGCGTAAATTACTTAACCCCATCCCCTAATTGTCTTGTATGGTTAAGTGTCATTAAGAAATCAAGCCCGGTCCCACTTAACCTACCCATTCATGTCATATCGGCTAAGTGTCATTAGTCAAATTTACTTGACCTTATCATGTGGCATTAATTTAATTTATGCGCTCTCAACCTCTCACATTAGACCTTGTTGTGGATACTAGTTAAGCCGGGCGGGTCCGGGTAGTTTTACACCACAACCTAGTCTAACCTCGGGTCTTAAGCGCGACATGACCAACTTCTCACATTGGATCCTATTGTTTGTAGCCACTAGTTAAGCCGGGCGGGTCCGGGTAGATTTATGCTACAAACTCAACCCAACCTCGAGTTGGCCACTTTCATGCTTGGTCTAGTGTCTTTTTACACTTACAACCCACCCATGTCTAGTTCAAGTTCCATGTTTTCGTACGTGTCATGTTCATGTTTAAGTGTTTCCAAGAATGTCACATTTTCATGCAACCCCATGTCAAGTTTTCGTGCCACTTTCAAGTCAAGTTTTCGCGTCACGTTCGCGTTTGTCTAACTACCCCAAAATCATGTTTTCACTTGAGTAAAAGCGAGTCAACATAGTAGGTATACTATGGCTACATGTAGACCCCAAAACATGCACGATGCCACAAAAGGGGTTGGCTCCAAACATGCATGGTATCATAAGGGGGTTTGGCCTTAAAACATGAACGATGGTGTCATATAGGGATTGGCCATAAGCATGCATAACATAAAAGGGGATTGGCCACAAGCATGCATAATGTCATAAAGGATTTGGCCACAAACTTGCATATTATCATAACGGGATTTGACCTTACATAAACATGATATCATAAGGGGGTTGGTTTCATTTACATGCATAAGCCCCAAAGTCCAATTTATGCAACTATTTCACAAGTCAAAGTGGCTCTAAGTGTTCATGCTATCATACTACAAGTAAAGGTCCAATCTTGCATGGCAAACTAAGTCCAATGCAACATGAATAGCATGGTTTAGTCGCTAAAACATAGTTCCAAGTCATAGATTCAAGGTAAGTGGTAAAACTAGGTTCACATAGGTTATAGCATTCATGTTTAACCACATTTTATTCCATGCCATGATTAAACTACCGTTAATATCTCGAAGTAGCTAGAACTTACATAGCGTGGCAAGAGGGCTAGGAGCATGAATCGTTTTGACGAAGAAAGGTGGCTCCTTTGTTGAAGAATCGTCATGAAATTGGCCTAGCAACATTGATCCACTCCCTTGATTTGATGTAGCAAGCTAGCACCTTTGATTCGGATCTGATTTGCATGCATAGTCTCTTGGAATTGGAGATGGAGGCCATGATCACTTGGCATTTGGGCAGCACTTCGTGGCAAGAGTGATTTGTGAGGGTTTAGGCAAGTCTAGGGGTGTTTTTATAGAGATTAGGGTAGTTTTAGGCCGTTAGATTAACCCTAGGATAGATCCAAGCCCTCAAAAATCGTCACAAGCCTCCAAAACCGAGCCAAACAGCAAAACAGGTGCACCAGGCTGCCTGGGTCCGACCAGGCAGGTCGACCCCCAGGTCGACCCTGGAGTCGACTCCCCAGTCGACCTGGTCCCACCCAGGTCGACACCCAGGTCGACCCCCCTGGTCGACCTGGTCTGGGCGGGATTTTTCCCGCCTACCTTGATTTTCTGAAATTTTGAATCTGTTTTGAATTTGAATTTTTCATGAAACTTCACGAGGCCATATCTCGGCCATACGGACTCCGATTTACGAAATTTCCGACTCTATTTCGCGTATTTTTCCGAGACGAACACAAGGCGCAACCCGTTTATCCTGATTCAGATTTTATAATTTAATTCTGCCTTGATTCTTGTCTTAACACGTTTGTTAAAATTCGGGTTGTTACAGTTATGAATGTCAAAATGAGCTCAAATTTGGAATAGATATATATATATATATATATGTGGATTGAACATCTACAAATTTTGTTGGATTTGGGTTGATGTAGCTCTTGAACGGGTAGGAGTGCTACAAAACAGGGGTGTCCCGAATTGATCATCTGCATATATACATATATACATACATATATATATACTTATTTATATATACCCATTGTCATTTTCTAGTAAGTAATATTATTATTTAATTTGATGGTTTTTTTTGTTTAACCTTGTAAGTAACACCTAATTTGCCATGATTGTTTTGTCAGTTAATATTTTTTGATGTACGTCATTACTGAAATTAGTGCTCGGGAAATTTTAATATCATCAAGCAGTGCATTATCAATGGGCTCGGACTCATGTTTCCATATAAAATTAAGCAACTTATCTTCCCTACTTTAAGTTATAAGATAAAGTCAAGAAAAACTTTAAGTTAGTGCTTGTCTTGGTCTTATGGTTGTAAGTGTAGGAAAACAGATCGACTCACATGTTTTCAAATATAGATAGTTCGTGAATATATTGTCAACTTCAAGTATCATGCAATCGAAGATGTTGTTTACATAAGTATATTTCGCGAATATAATTCTTGAATATGATTCTTGAATATATTGTCAATATGTTTATTCTTATAAATTTGTCTTATGTTTAGTTCGCAAAATGTCTAATATCGCTAAACTTGAATTCAAGCCATGGGACATATCTCAAGACAATTATTTGTCATGGACACTGGATGTTGATATTAATTTACAATCTCAATGCTATTAAAAACTGTAATAATATATACCAGCGGGACTAAGCAAAGACCCTCACATTTTTAAGACATCATATCAAAGATGATATATGTGGCCCAATCTGTCCCGTTTGTGGGCCATTTAAATATTTTATGGTATTCAATGATGCATCAACTCGTTGGTCACATGTATGTTCGCTCTCTACCTAAAATATGACAATTGCCAAACTATTTGTTCAAATAATTAAACTATGAGCACATTTCCTTTATTATCAGGTTAAATGAATTTGATTAGATAATGCAGGCGAATTTACTTCTCAATTGTTTGATGATTATTGCCTATCATCGAGAACTGAAGTTGAGCATCCAATCAGAGCCGACCCTGGGCATAGGCGACCTAAGCAGTTGCCTAGGGCCTCAGGTCCTGGAGGAGGAGGAGAAGGCAGGAGGGGGCCTCAAGATTTGGGTTTCCTGGGTACTAATATTTCGTATTTGTTTCCTAATTGTGAAATATCTTTGCTCATGTGGTAAGACATGTTGCCTGCCTTTGTACCCAGTTACCAGAGTTCGAGTCCTGGCTATGCTTATAGTTGGATTTTTTGCTTACCTCATGATAATTTTTGACCTGCCTTGCTATTTTGGGGCCTTCGAAAAAAATTTTTAGCCTAGGGCCCTGGTTCGCCCAGGGCCGGCACTGCATCCAATAGCTCATGTTCACATCCGAAATGGACTAGTAGAATCAAAGCTACATGTTTTAGCTTGGGGCATACAATTTTGCATGCGCTGAAATAGATTATAATTAGACCAACAACTTATCATTAATTTTCACCATCACAGCTTTTAATTGCAGCTCAACCAAATATTTCACATCTACAAAATTTTGTTATGCCATGCATGTGCCTATCAGTCTTCCACTTCGTACTAAAATCGGTCCTCAACAAAAAACAAGAATTTGTATAGGAATGGATTCACCTTATATAATTTTTTATCTTGAACCTCTTGTAGGCATGTTTATACTACAAGATTTCCAGACTGTAAATCTGATGAGTTAATTTTCCTGTCATTAGTTTGGAGAAAAGGTCGTTTCAATAAAACGATGAGAAATGTCATGTAACAATCAGTCCATGTTTCATTTGGATCCACGTACCAAGCAATGTCAATATGAAGTACAAAGAGTTTTGCATATTCATAATATTGCAAATCAAATGCCAGACCTGTGTAATTAAAGGACTCAGTGGATTCAATGAGGTGGAGGTGTAGAAAGTCATATTCGAGATAAAGCAAGAAAATATCGAGATGTAACAGATGACTCTAAAATAGCACATAAAACTCATGCTTAATGCTTTTACAAATGTATAAATGATAAATAAATGAAAAATAAGCATCTAATTTAATTGTTATCTGTAACACCCCAAATTTTCCGGTAACTGTAAGATAAACAAATTAAAGTATAATTAATTTCAAAACAAAAATTAAGGTAAACGGGATATGCCATTTCGTTCGTCTCGGAATTCTACTTTAGATAGAGTCCGAGTTTACCTAAAATGGACTCCGTATGAGGGAGATATGACCTCCGGAAGTTTCAGAATTCAGTTTAAAATTCAAACAGGCAGAAATAGTTCAGAAAAACGAATTCAAACTCAAAATCGGACCCAGATTGGGCTGGGCGGGAATTTTCCCGCCCAAGACCCAGGTCGACTGGGTAGCCGACCTGGGGTACCCAGGTTGACTGGGTAGTCGACCTGGGTAGTCGACCTGGCCCCTGAGCCAGGTCAAACCCAGCCCCTCCTGGCTGGCCTGGTCTATGCTTGGCCGAATTTCTGGGCTTGGTCTTGTCACTGCGGCTTACATGTCAACTCTTGATTGGTTTCTCTTTAAAACGAGCGGCTTATATTAATCTTGGCTCCATCGACGGCTCTAATCAATTCACAAACTCTATAAAAAGGACCTAAGACTCCACCTAATTCACACAAATAAAATGAGTATGGAGTTGTCATGCTGCTGAAGAAAGACTAGGAGTAGCCGTCAAATCGAGAGACGATTAGGAGTTGATTTAAAAGCTTAAAGTCACGACAATTAAATCAAAACAACGCCTGCAACAAAGGATAGCATCACCAAATTCAGATTTCAGAGTCCTGAATACAAGATTCGTCATACGTTGTAAGTAGAGTGTTATTCCGATGTGAATGAATAATTGAGACTTGATCTGTGTAGAATGAGAAATGGGATTGTACTTTAATTATAATAATGTTAATTCATAATTGTATGTTGCTATGATTTGCTATGAATGGATTTAGGATGTGGTAGTGTAGTTAACATGATATTGGATCTATTGAATAGTTGCGATACAAGTATATAACTCATGTTGGAAATTTGATACGTTGTGGTTAATGAGAAGTTATATATATTTCGTTGCAACCAAGTTAAGACTTATGCAAGTATATGATTCACTATTATGCCAACATGATTTTAGATCCTTCTATGTATATTTTTTATGATCATTTTTAGTGTAGTTGGATCCAATTGGGTATTATGATTCATATGAATTTATGTTGGAATAGGCATCATGATTCAAGTGAAAACCATACTTTTGTATTGGTGACAAAAGTAAGCATCTTTGTGAACTTGTGAACATGACTAGTTTATGTTTAACTTTATGCCCAAACAAAATATGTTTTAGGCTTAGGTTGTTGTTAAAACATATGATAATATATGTGGCACATAATTAAGTTAGATTCATACTTTAAATAAAAGTTTACATGATTAGATTAAAACCATGATTCAAGTTTAGGTATGTTTTATGTCAAGATTATATGCTATTACAATGCAAGTTCACAAATGCCTAATTTATGTTAATTAGATCGCTATATTGCAAGTTCATGCGTTTTTACACCCCTTTTTGATGTTATTTAGAATATATATACATCATGTTCTAAGCCTCCCCTTTTTATGTGGCTAAGTTGGGCTAAAATGTTGAAGCCCAACATATGTTATATTATTACGTACAAACGGGGGAATACGTTGGAGTTAATTAAAGTATATGTGTTGGCATGTTTGGCACATGCCAACGATTCATGACATTTTAAATGGTATAAATTATTATACCCAAGAATAATGAATTTGAATAATGGGCCGCAAATATTTACATATAAATGAAAAAGAGACAAAATATGTAAACTTAGAAAATACGACATGCTTAACCCGAGGTTGGATTGCGTTGTGACATAAACCTGCCCAGACCCGCCCGGCTGTCCAGTAGTCACAACAATACCTATCCAATGTGGGTGGTTAAGCATTGAGCCCAATAAAGACCCGAGGTTAGACTGAGTTGTGACGTAAGACTGCCCGGACCCAACCGGCAACAGGCAGTCACAACAATACCTGTCTAATGTGAGTGGTTGGAGCTTTAATAAGACAATTAAGGCTAAGTCAGGATTGATAGGATTAAGTAAATTGAATTAATACTTAATCAAATACAACATGCTAAACTATACAGACTGATTGGAGGTTAGGTTTATACAGAACACTTAACCAACTTAGCATGTTGGCTAGAAATAGAAAACCTAGTAGCGGGGGACCCTTTTCAGCAGTAACCCTACAAGGTGTATCGGGATACCCTGAACTAGGTAGGGTGGGGCACGATTACTGGGCTGACTGTAGGAGGTCAAATCTACGGCGGTGGTGCAGCAGTGTAGGTTCTAACAGGGTGCGGGCATGCACACACTCCGGCGCAGAAAAATTAGGCACTGGGCACCAGTAGTATACCTGTGCATTCTAGAACTGTGTCGGGCCACCACCATGGGACTTGATACACCCCATGGTAGGACCAGCATAGGTAGCTACAACATCGGGGGTCGTAAGACACATGTAACTATGCGAGTTGGAGCCGATCATTAAAAAGGATCACTTCACCCTGATTGTGGGGCGCCAGTTGGGAACTAGTTTATAGGGGGTGCAGAGATTAATATGGGGTACGATAGTGTATTCGACTCTAGACAACTTAACTTAGTTTATGGTGCTTTCCCATTTCCAGTTTGTACTTATCATGCTCTTTTTCTTATTCATAGACTGAATAGTCCTAGACTTACTCAGGCTTTATGTCTGACTCTACTTTTCTTTCGTCCCCCCCCCCAGGTCCACAGGGAGGGAATACCGCAGCTTGACCAGTTTCACATCCAGCTTGAAGAGAGAGAATGTATTGCTTGGATCTCTTTCATTTTAAACTATGGCTTTGGATAGCAATTATGGGGACTTATGCAGTTTACTTATGTTTTTATGCTTCTTTAAGTTATGAAATCAAGACAGTATTATGGTTGTAATAATTAGAAGAGTGTTTTGAGACAATTATGAAAATGTTTGTGTAAACACGTATTTTATGAAATAAAAGTCTGTTGTTTTCCGCTGCTTATACATATGTGTTTATATTTGTCTTATGTTTTTATCTTTGACTTTTACCTATAAACCTCCACCAAAATTAAGGCATTCCCTTTGTGAGTGACCTTAAGGGAGGTGTGGTGTTTCACTTGGTATCAGAGCGAGGTTAACCAGATCAGATAAAAAGTTTTGAAAATTTATTTTCAAAAGAAAATTTAAAGAAGCATTTTTAAAGATAAAATGTTATTTTATTTTAAAAATGCATAGTCCCCTAAAGCCATAGGTACTATCTTTTATCCTTCGTTTTGAATCTGTCCTTTTTGTTTCAGCATGTCCGCAGAACTTAACTTGCCAGAGAGGTGTACCAATACCTGGTTGGTTCAGACGATTCTTAGAAGCAAGGGCCAATTAGCTAGGTCCCGCTATTCCTCCTCCCCCAGCAGCAGAAAATCCTCCTCCTCCCCCAGCTGCAGCAGCACCTCCTCCTCCACCTCCTCCGCGTGGTAATGCTTTTGCTAAGACATGTAAAGATTTCAAAACTATGGGAGGGAAGGACTTTCATGGAACCGAGTCCTTCGTGGCATCCAGGAACTGGTTGAAGGAAACCAAGGACTTATTCGTCATCTTTGAGGTAGAAGATAGGCAGAAGGTACAATTGGCAGTATGACTACTTAAAGGCGAGGCTTCCTACTGGTGGGAATTTACCAATGCAGAAAGACCAGTGGAAACATGGGAGGACTTTAGGGTGAGGTTTAAGGCTAAATTTCTCTCAGAAGCTGAAAGGAGCCTTCAATTGGAAAAATTCTTATTTCTTAAGCAAGGGAATATGACAGTCAAAGAGTATGTTAATCAGTTCGATCAGCTGGCTAGGTTCGGACTGGACCTAGTCAACACTCAGCACAAGAAGGCTCTCCGCTTTGTCAAAGGATTGAATGAGCCATTACACAGCCTGGCTATGACCCATATACTTATGGGAGCTACGTATGAAAAGTTGGTGCAGATGGCATTGCTGAACGAAGAGGATAAGGGCAAGAAGGAGACAAAGGCAGAAGGTTCTCAAGGGAAGAAAGAAGGTTTACAGCCTAAGAAGACAGACTTTAAGAAGGGCGGGAAAGACAACAAGTCCCAAGAGAAGAGGAAGTGTAATTTCTGTGGCAAAGTGGGGCACTCAGTGAAAGACTGCCGGAAGAAGAAGGCCAAGTTGAATGGTGGGTGCTTTTCTTGTGGTGAGACAGGCCACATGGCTAAGGATTGCCCAAAGAAGCGAGGGCAAGGGCAGAAGGCTGGATCTACCTCAGGGGCACAGGTTCATGCGCTAGAAGCAACGCCTCTGCAACAGCGAGGTATAAATACTTCTGTAGAAAGTGTAGTTTATCTTTATGATCACCCAGTTCGCACTTTATTTGATTCTGGCGCATCACACTCCTTTATTTCATCTGCTTTAGTAGAATCTCTGCACCTAGAAACTAGTATGGTAGAGGACCCCTTAATTGTTTCAAATCCAATCGGGGGCCCAGCTCATTTGTCTATGATCTGTGTGGGATTGAATATTTCTATTCTAAGCGTAGAATTTGGATGTAGTGCCTTTGTTTTGGGCTTCTTGGGATATGGTTTGATTTTGGGCATGGATTGGCTATCCAGTAATGGTGCCATCCTTGATTGTGAGAAAAGGGTGGTTAGGCTTCTGACCCAACTCGATAACACTCTGGAAATTACTTGTAATCCCTCGTATGCGGTTATGCTTAGTTATCTTGAATCGCTAGATGCTTCTGTTGAGAGTTTGCAATCGGTTAGAGTGGTCCATGAATATCCGGATGTCTTCGAAGAGGTGAAGGGCTTACCTTAAGCGGGAGATAGACTTCCGCATATATCTTGTAGATAATGCAAAGCCCGTTGCATTGCCCGTTAGACACATGGCTCCACGGGAAAGGAAAGAGCTCAGTAAACAGGTTAAAGAGCTTCTAGAGAAGGGGTTCATTAGAAGGAGCATTTCAGAATGGGGTGCTCCAGTGGTGTTCGCTACAAAGGCGGATGGTTCACTCCGTCTATGTGTTGACTATAGGGAGCTCAACAAGCTAACAAAAAAGAATAGGCACCCTCTCCCCAGAATTGACGATCTGTTTGATCAGCTTGTAGGAGTGTCAGTTTTCTTCCAACTCGATTTGGCGACCGGATTTCATCAGCTAAGGGTGGCTGAAGATAGCATCGATAAGACAGCATTCAGGACCCCAGACGGCTTCTTTGAATGGCTTGTCATGCCTTTCGGCTTGACAAACGCACCCGCTTACTTCGTGGACCTGATGAGTAGGGTGTTTAGAGAATTCCTCAACAAGTTCGTGGTAGTCTTCGTAGACGATATCTTGATCTTCTCAAAGAGTGAGGAAGAACATGCTCAGCACCTAAGGGCAATCATGGAAACTCTGCGAGTCCATCAGCTAAAAGCCAAATTCTCCAAGTGCCACTTTTGGAGAGAGGAAGTAAGGTTTCTTGGGCATGTAGTATCCAAAGAAGGGTTAGCTGTGGACTCTGCAAAGGTGGTAGCGGTACAGGATTGGAAGACACCAAGGAATGCAACAGAAGTCCGAAGCTTTCTCGGGCTAGCAGGCTTCTATCGGAAATTCATCAAAGACTTCGCAAAAATATCATCTCCGCTCACTAGATTAACAAAGAAGAACCTAGCGTTTGCTTGGGATTTGGATTGCGAGTTTGCTTTCCAACGACTAAAAAGGGCTCTTACAACAGCCCCAGTTCTGACGTTGCCAGATGGAAGCAAAATGTTTACGGTATACACGGATGCTTGCGGCACATGACTAGGGGCTGTCTTAATGCAAGAAGGAAGGGTAGTAGCTTATGGCGGGAGACAGTTGAAAGTGCACGAAAAGAACTACCCAATCCATGATCTCGAGTTGGCCGCCATCATCTTTGCGCTTAAGGCTTGGCGCCACTATCTCCTAGGTGAGAATTCGAACTGTATACTGACCATAAATCTTTGAAGTATCTCTTCTCGCAGAAGGACCTTAACTTGAGGCAACAAAGGTGGATGGAGTTTCTTGCCTCGTACGATTTCGAGATTTCCTACACTCCGGGAAAAGGCAACGTAGTCGCAGATGCTTTGAGCAAAAAGAAGCTAACATTAAGCCCGCTGTTTGTTGAAAGGCAAAGCCTAGAGTTTATAGCCAGCTTTGACTTTAGGCCCTCCTCTGATTTTGTACCCGGTTTGTTAGCATCTCTTGAAGTGCTCCCTACTCTTTTAGACTCAATAGGGACAACACAACGCGAAGACCCTCAGCTTGTGGAGACGATTGATAGGCTAATTAGGGGTGAGACTTCAAGTCACCTCAACAGATACTCCATCGACGATAAGGGTTGGCTAAGGCGAGACGGAAGACTATGCGTCCCACGGACAAGAGATTTAGCAAAGACGGTTCTCGAGGAAGCACATCACTCCAAGATGACGATACATCCAGGCGGAGATAAAATGTACAAAGACATAAAGAGAACTTTCTTTTGGAGCGGCATGAAGAAGGACGTGGCAGATTTCGTTTCTAAGTGTATGATTTGCCAACAGGTTAAGGCGGAACAGAAGAAACCTGGCGGTCTACTCCATCCTCTAGAGGTTCCACAGTGGAAGTGGGATAGCATTTCAATGGACTTCATTGATGGGCTGCCTAGGTCTAGAAGAGGCAACACTAGCATTTGGGTAATAGTGGATAGGCTTACTAAAAGCGCCCACTTTTTACCTGTCAAGAGTAGAAGGACTGCCTCATCTCTAGCATCTCTTTATCTCAAGGAAATTGTTCGACTCCATGGAATACCATCCATCATTGTTAGCGACCGGGACCCTATCTTCACAAGTGAGTTTTGGCGGAGTCTGCAAGAAGCGGTAGGCACACAGTTATGCTTGAGTACAGCCTATCACCCCCAAACCGACGGCCAGACAGAAAGAGTGAACAGAGTTTTGGAGGACCTTTTAAGACTGTGCGTCCTTGACTTCGGAGGGACGTGGGAAGACCATCTTCCTTTGGTGGAATTTTCCTACAACAACAGCTACCGAACCACCATCGGGATGGCACCCTTCGAAGCCTTATACGGAAGACCGTGTCGATCACCCACTTGTTGGTGGTAGTCTACTAACAAGCTCATACTTGGACCAGATATGATCAGAGAGACTTCAGAAAAAGTAGACTTAATATGAAGGAGGATGAAGACAGCCCAAGATAGACAAAAATCCTACGCAGACAAGAGAAGGACTGACCTTGAGTTTGAGGTTGGGGACAGAGTTTTCCTTAAGGTATCTCCTCTAAGGAATGTCGTTCGTTTTGGAACCACAGGGAAGCTAGCACCAAGGTTTGTAGGACCGTTTCCTATTATCGAGAAAATTGGGAAAATGGCCTATAGATTAGAGCTACCTGAAAAACTAGCTGGAGTTCACAACGTCTTTCATGTTTCGCACCTCCGAAAATGTCTACATGAATCTGCTGAAGTGGTAGAGCCAAACATCCTTGAAGAAGCTGAAGTGGAACGCGAAGCAACCGTGAGGAAAGTTCCAACCCGCATCTTAGGAACGGAAGTGAAAAAGCTACGCAACCGCAAAGTCAAGCTCGTCAAAGTTCAGTGGAGCGACGCCGAGGAAGACGCGACTTGGGAAACTGAGGACAAAATACGCGCAGCCTACCCTTTTCTTTTTGAGGGTACATCTTTGATCTTTCTTTTTCCTTAAGTTGTGCTTTTATCTATCTTTTAGGGTATATCTCCTCGACCTTATCTTTTAGGTAGAAACCCTTTGGATGAAAACATGTAATTGAAACATGTTATGGATGATGGTTGAAAGTGATTGCTAGTGGTTGCTCGTGGTTGCATATACACACACAATCTAGGTTTTAGATCGGCTCAGTCACTTCATATTGCATATGCATATATGTATTTACATTTTTATATGGTTGAAGTTTAAGGTGTTGTCGTATGGATGAGTAGATGGACGTTTGGATGTTAGGATATACATTCTCCTAGACTTGAAGATTTCGGGGACGAAATCCTGTAAGGAGGGGAGAATGTAACACCACGAATTTTCCCGTAACTGTAAGATGAAAAAATTAAAGTATAATTAATTTCAAATCAAAGAACTAAGGGAAACGGGATACGCCATTTCGTTCGTCTCAGAATTCTGCTTGAGATAGAGTCCTAGTTTGCGTAAAACGGACTCCGTATGAGGGAGATATGACCTCCGGAAGTTTCAGAATTCAGTTTAAAATTCAAATAGGCAGAAACAGTTCAGAAAAACGAATTCAAACTCAAAATCGGACCCAGATTGGGCTGGGCGGTAATTTTCCCGCCCAAGACCCAGGTCGACTGGGTAGCCGACCTGGGTGTCGACTGGGTAGTCGACCTGGCCCTTGAGCCAGGTCGAACCCAGCCCCTCCTGGCTGGCCTGGTCTGTGCTTGGCCGAATTTCTGGGCTTGGTCTTGTCACTGGGGCTTATGTGTCAACTCTTGATTGGTTTCTCTTTAAAACGAGCTGCTTATATTAATCTTGGCTCCATCGACGGGTCTAATCAATTCACAAACTCTATAAAAAGGATCTAAGACTCCACCTAATTCACACAAATAAAATGAGTATGGAGCTGTCATGCTGCTGAAGAAAGACTAGGAGTAGCCGTCAAATCGAGAGACGATTAGGAGTTGATTCAAAAGCTTAAAGCCACGACAATTAAATCAAAACAATGCCTACAACAAAGGATAGCATCACCAAATTCAGAATTCAGAGTCCTGAATACAAGATTCGTCATACGTTGTAAGTAGAGTGCTATTCCGATGTGAATGAATAATTGAGACTTGATCTGTGTAGAATGAGAAATGGGATTGTAATTTAATTATAATAATGTTAATTCATAATTGTATGTTGCTATGATTTGCTATGAATGGATTTGGGATGTGGTAGTGTAGTTAACATGATATTGGATCTATTGAATAGTTGCGATACAAGTATACAACTCATGTTGGAAATTTGATACGTTGTGGTTAATGAGAAGTTATATATATTTCGTTGCAACTAAGTTAAGACTTATGCAAGTATATGATTCACTATTATGCCAACATGATTTTAGATCCTTCTATGTATATTTTTATGATCATTTTTAGTGTAGTTGGATCTAATTGGGTATTATGATTCATATGAATTTATGTTGGAATAGGCATCATGATTCAAGTGAAAACCATACTTTTGTATTAGTGACAAAAGTAAGCATCTTTGTGAACTTGTGAATATGACTAGTTTATGTTTAACTTTATGCCCAAACAGAATATGTTTTAGGCTTAGGTTGTTGTTAAAAAACATATGATAATATATGTGGCACATAATTAAGTTAGATTCATACTTTAAATAAAAGTTTGCATGATTAGATTAAAACCATGATTCATGTTTAGGTATGTTTTATGTCAAGATTATATGCTATTACAATGCAAGTTCACAAGTGCCTAATTTATGTTAATTAGATCGCTATGTTGCAAGTTCATGCGTTTACACACCCCTTTTTGATGTTACTTAGAATATATATACATCATGTTCTAAGCCTCCCCTTTATATGTGGCTAAGTTGGGCAAAAATGTTGAAGCCCAACATATGTTATATTATTACGTACAAACGGGGGAATACGTTGGGGTTAATTAAAGTATATGTGTTGGCATGTTTGGCACATGCCAACGATTCATGACATTTTAAATGGTATAAATTATTATACCCAAGAATAATGAATTTGAATAATGGGTCGCAAATATTTACATATAAAAGAAAAAGAGACAAAATATGTAAACTTAGAAAATACGACATGCTTAACCCGAGGTTGGATTGCGTTGTGACATAAACCTGCCCGGACCCGCCCGGCTGTCCAGTAGTCACAACAATACATATCCAATGTGGGTGGTTAAGCATTGAGCCCAATAAAGACCCGAGGTTAGACTGAGTTGTGACGTAAGACTGCCCGGACCCAACCGGCAACAGGCAGTCACAACATACCTGTCTAATGTGAGTGGTTGGAGCTTTAATTAGACAATTAAGGCTAAGTCAGGATTGATAGGATTAAGTAAATTGAATTAATACTTAATCAAATACAACATGCTAAACTATACAGACTGATTGGGGGTTAGGTTTATACAGAACACTAAACCAACTTATCATGTCGACTAGAAATAGAAAACCTAGTAGCGGGGGACCCTTTTCAGCAGTAACCCTACAAGGTGTATCAGGATACCCTGAACTTGGCAGGGTGGGTGAGACGACCCCAAACTCCGTACTGACGGTGGCAAGGGTAATCCGTGGAATATAACACAGAAACAGATAATAGCAGAACAAAATTAAATAAATACACCAGATAATGAACAATAGAATATACTGGATAAAAGTAATCATCAGAGTTACACAGTATACAGGACCTTACTTAGTACAAATACAGTTCAGCTATACATAAATGTCTGCAGCGGAAAACAAACAAAATATGTACAATAGGAGCTGAACAGCATAAAAAGAGATAAATGATAGAATCCATCTTCGGCTCCAGCTACCCAGAAAGAACAAGCTAAACCTGAATACAAGGCTGCCCGTGTAGAAAAAGGGGCACCCGAGTTTGAAAGTGAAACAAACTACGAGTCAGTCATGGGACTGGTATGAGAAATCTATTCAACACATATATAATATGGCTAATCACATGACCACGCCACTTTCGTGGAACGGGTTTACTCCATTGGATTGACAGTGCTTTAAAACAAATCTTTCTTTTAAACAACGCAATGTATTTTATAAAAATGAAGTCGTTATAAGACTCAGTTCCCATCACACAATGCAACACAAACCGGAGGATAGAGTTTTTTCCTTATAACGGCCAAAATATGCTTGATACGAATAAAACAAAGGCATTTGATATTATTGCTAGTGTTTATATGTTTTGAAAACAATTTCAAATCATAACTATCAATTATAGACAACATTAATGCCCCATACCACTATGTCGCCATATATAGGTATACAATCAGAACCGCACCGTCACGTATTTGGAAATTGGATTTCCGTCATGAACCAAGGCAAAAGATAGTCCTTACCGACTTCGAGACGCTCTAGCCCGCCCCTCGGGACCCAGACTCAGGTGGGCCCTTGGATCGTCAGGGCCGGTCCACCGATGTGGATTAAAATTCTTGAACACTGCGTTTCCCCACCCTTTGGGGTGTAAATGAGCCAACGAATGGCTCCATCGGACCCGGATCGTCCGATCTAACCGAGGCGCCTCGCAACAGCAACAACCACACAGGTGAAAAGTATATAAATGTCAGGGCTGGTAGGTCACTGACACCACCCTAGCTAGAAAGAAACGCATGCCCTCCCTGAGGTCCTTCTCCCGTTTCTGGTTCATACCGGGGTGTGAGGCTCGCGAATTCACGTTATACACAAAGCTACGCCACACAGGCGGTGCTTTGATCATCACCACAAGACTTTGCTTTTCAACAGAAGCCCTGATCACTGCATCTTAGCATGCCACACAGGCAATTCATGCCATGCGACTGATGTCCATCGATATACAACCTCTGAGCTCGTGCGTTTCAGAGAAGGGCGTTAAGCAAAAGAATAAATTCTCCGCCGTCAAACAGATGTATGTTTAATAGAGATCAATCAACACAGAATAAAATCCAATGTCAGACACACAGTCCATTTACAAGTCCGTTCTGGGTCTGAACGAAACCGGAGGCACTAAATACCTCGCAAACCCATCGATCACCACGTAAGTCCGGACGATCACCACTCATTATCCATATTTCGGGATGCCTCCCAATCGGGACCTCGATTACCATCCAAACGAGGTGAAGACCTCCGATCTTCGACCATCGTCTTCATCTTCGACTTTCAATCGTCGGTCAATTATTTGAAATGAGAATTAACTCGGCCTTTTCAAATAATTCACGTATTTTTAGAATTTCAAATCAATTTATTTCAATGGTTAAATCAAACGACAACACCAACTTGTTCTTTAATGTATTTTTCACACCCAACACATTCAACCATCAAAAGCCACATAAATCGAGCAAATTCAGTTTATTTCCATTCCATATCGTTTATGATATTTTATAACAATTTATCGCTATTTTTATTTATTTTAAAATAGCCAATTTAGTCAAAACGACGTTTCGGGCCATAACGCGGCCGTGGCGCTGTTTTCTTCAGATTTGATTTACACATATCTGAAAATCTAACCGTTGGATCTTCACAAAATTTACATCATTAGAAAGGACTTTTCAAAACGAATCCAACGGTTTCAGTTTCGGGAAAATCCGACGGTCGGATCTCCCGATACAATCGTTTGAAGTTTCGATTTCAAAATACGAACTGCAGCGTCGTTATTCGATTAAATATAATTATTTTTATATATATATATATAAAAATAATCGTTTCTGGCGCTGTTTTTCTTCAGATTTGAATTAAACATTCCAGACAATCCAACCGTTGGATTTTTACAAAGTTGGTGCCGTTGGAAAGATATTCCCAAGGCGAACCCAACGGTTGCGGTTTTGGGAAAATCCAATGGTCGGATTTCCCGCACTAATTGTTTGAAATCACGGTTTTAAAACACGAACTGCACGGCCACGTTTCGTTTTAATTTTATTTATATTTATATATTTATATAAATATAGTTCATTCAACAATTTCAATATCGTTTTCACTTCAAATATTTCACTAACGCCTTTAAATTTTGGAAAATTTCGCCATAACCTCCTTTGTACGGGAGGGGCTGGGAAAATTGCCAAATAGCCACACGGGCGTCTCATGTCAAAAAGAAAAAGGAAAAGCCAAGCGGCTAGCCAACAGGCTCATAAAATCATCACCCAAACAAAACAGTAAATGTGTACCTATTTGTCGGGCACAAAATTTTATTCCTCTTCTCTAGCCACTTTGCTATAACCTGTTCAATAAATATGCATGTACATATATACAGTTCTTATCACTTATCATTTTCCATTCAACTTCATATTTGATTCCATTTGGTTTAAAAGCACCATTCATTCTAATGTTGCATGCATAGGCAAAAATCATATCATTAGCTAATTAATGAATATTTCAACTCATGCATATTTATTTGAACGAGTTGCTATTTTTAACACTTCACATTTTATACAATTCATGTATAAAATAAAAATGTGGTTTTTATTGTAAAACAAATTATTTCAAAACACTAATTTTTTTTGTATAGTTTATATAGGTGATAAAAATAGGATTTTTATTATAAAACAATTTCTTTTAAAACGAGATTATTTTACATAGTCCATATAGTCGATAAAAGGTGATTTTTATTATGAAACAATTTATTTCAAAATATGAATACCATTCAACACATGAATTTCAAATCAACGAATGAATATCGATTCAACACATGAAGGTTTTCTATAATTTCTATATATAGATAAAAATGTGATTTTTATATTTAACACACGAATGCCATTCAACACATGAATTTCTAATCAACGAATGAATATCGATTCAACACATGAAGGTTTTCTATAGTTTCTATATATAGATAAAAATGTGATTTTTATATTTAAAACACGAATACCATTCAACACATGAATTTCTAATCAACGAATGAATATCGATTCAACACATGAAGGTTTTCTATACAACGAATAAATATAGTTTCAGCAAATGAAAATAATTTAAACACATGAATATTATTCAAAATTTCGGTAGCATAACGGCAGGGTAGTTAAAACCGGGACCGTCCCTAGTACGACTCCTCGCTCTACCTTAAAACCTCGCGGTTTTTGACAATGGGAATCATGCATCTAGTTCGCACGCAGGCGGCATGTATATATTTATTTCATTTCCACAAACTAATCCTATGTGGTTTCAACCAAATATTTTTCAACCACAAACGGGTATTTTTCAACCACAATCAATCAATATCAACCACAAACAATCCCAAACAACCATTCGCTATCAATCAATTTTCACACCAATCACAATCAATAAATATCGTCCATGGTTTGTGGACGAGGGGCGTATATATATATATATATATATATATATATATATATATAGCAATTCACTTCTATTTCAACACATATATAATTTTTACAACGCATATATAACTTATACATCGAACGTACAACTTATACAACGCTTATACAAGAGGTGTACAACGCTTATATAACTCATACATCGATTATATAATTTATACATCGTCGTTTTCCATATCGTTTATAAATTAGAAATCTCACATTGGGTTCCACTCCACCAAAAATAGCAGAAGGCTCAAAAAAATATGCGGTCTCTTCTAAAATGCAGAAGACGTCCACACGGTCACGATGTTTCCTGTTTCATCGAATTTCATCAAGAAACGAAAAATATATGATTTTTCGAAGTTTGCAACACTTTAAAACTGTTGAAATCAGTTTAAATAATATAAACCGTATACCTCCTTTAAAGGTTCAAATCTAGGGTTGAAGAATTCGCGAAAACCGAGCAGCGTGGAGACGATCGGAGGGTGTCACATTGTCGCCCTTGGAGAGAGCTTCCCACGCAGGTGCGCCACGTCGAGTTCGAACTCAGATCTGAGCGGCGGCGGGCCTTTAAAGGGCGCGACTTTTGAGGGGTCGTGCTCGACGATGGCGAGGCGATAGGTGGCGTGGCGGGGTCGGATTTGAAGGCGGTGGAGAGGGCTTCAAAAGCTTCAACTGGCGGAGGTGCTGAAACGCCTTGGTTCAATCGGAATTTGGTCGGGAAATGGCGAAGGCTTAGTCGCCGTTAATCGCGATTGGGGGGAGAGGGTAGACGCGGGGGAGGGGGGGCTGACGTGGGCGAATGGTTTTTTTTATAACTTTTAAAATTCCAAAACTACCCTCTTTAACTCACGAACCCCAATCCAAACCCAACGACTGTCGTCCCTAGCGTTTTACCCCCATTCCGAACACAATGGGATATGTTTCGTAGGCCCATTCGACTGTTTCAGTCAGTTTTCCTTCAAATCAAAATATAAAACATTCAATATTTGATTTGAACGTGCATTTCAATTTGCCAGGGCCACAAACTGATTCGAAAAATTCCAGAAAAATATATCTAGCTATGTTTTGACGATACGGTCCCAACAAAAGTAGTTTTGTCGAATTCTGAGATCGTTTGCAAAAAGGCCCATTTCTGGTCGATCCAATTTAACTATAATTGACCAAAACACATTTTCCTTTGCCACGCTCACATACTAGCTTCAAAAATTATGAAATTTGAAACCTAGCGATAAATTCACATCTCGGATCTAACAAAAGTGGTTTCGTCGAATTCCGAGGTCGTATGCAAAATGGTCAATTTCACGGGCTATATAAATTCCATAGCGACCTTTCTGAAAATTCATTTGGCCATATTTTTTGATTTCCGTTATGAAAATTCGATTTTTCAGATTCATTAGAAAGGTATTCACTAACAGATTTAAATATTTTTGGTTTCACTAAAATCCGTTTTGTTTTGCACCCGGTACAGTCCGACAAAGTTTGAATTCAATTTTTGAAACTGCAGCGCCATTTCAGGCCTTGTTTATAATTATAATTAATTATATTCGTTTTCAATTGTCGATTCAAACTCACTTTTCATTGCCATTATTTAAAATATTTACTTTAAATATTTAAAATCCATTATTTCAGCCAATTTAAAATTTTTAAATTGGTTCAGATTTTCTGGGTCGTTACAATCTCCCCCACTTAAAACTTTTCGTCCCCGAAAAGGAACAATGTCGAAAGTGGTTTGATAAATCTACAATCACACAACACAACCAACAATCAAATCGTTTTAACCTTGCAAAAATATACTAATCAATTTCTATACTCCTTTTAAAATCATTCAGACTACAGAATTTAAAAGTGCACATCCATGAAAAGAAAATAACAACAGAGTAGAGAATTAAATGGCAATGCAAAGTAGGGTAGTTGTACCTTGCACCAGAGTCAATCAGAGATATCCACTCGGCATCTAGGATAAGCTTTCTGAATGCTCTCCTCAGTTTCCCAAGTACAATCTCGCGGATCTCCACTCCATTGCACTTTGACTAAGTGAACCTTCTTGTTCCTCAGCTCTTTGGTTTCTTTGCCGATAATCTTTAGCGGCTCTCTTCTCACAACTAATTCTGGGGTAATTTCAATGTCCTGTTGAGCTGCTTCTTCCACGATCAAGTCTGGATCATGAACGTGCTTTCGAAGTTGAGATATATGAAATACATCATGAACCCCAGACAACCAATCAGGCAATTTGACCCTATAAGCGAGAGTTCTGATCCGTTCCAGAATAGGAAACGGACCAATGAACTTGGGCGCCAACTTTCCAGTTTTACCGAACCGGATAACTCCTCTCATCGGCGATACTTTCAAATATACATAGTCGCCAACAACAAAGGATATATCTCTTCTTCTTCTATCGTTATAGCTCTTTTGTCGGCTTTGTGCGGCGAGTAATCGCTTCTTAATAAAATCGACTTTGTCGGCAGCTTCTCGAATCATATCTGGACCCAACACAAGTCTATTTCCAGGTTCGACCCAACAAGCAGGAGATCGACACGGTCTACCATACAATGCTTCGAATGGTGACATTGTCAGACTCGCCTGGTAGCTGTTGTTATATGAGAATTCAGCCAAATGCAGATGGTCTTCCCATGATCCACCGAAATCTAGAACACAAGCCCGCAATAGATCTTCTAAAATACGATTCACCCTCTCAGACTGACCGTCTGTCTGAGGATGATAGGCGGTGCTTAAGTTCAACTTCGTTCCCAGCTCGACTTGAAATGCTTCCCAGAATTTGCTAGTGAATATTGTATCTCTATCACTGACTATACTGAGCGGCACTCCATGTAGTCTAACTATTTCCCTGAAGTAAATATGCGCCAGACTCTGAGTAGTTCTGTTTGATCTGACAGGTATGAAATGGGCGGTCTTCGTGAAGCGATCTACGATCACCCAAATATTGTCATTCCCTTTTCTGGTTCTGGGCAGACCATCAATGAAATCCATAGAAATATGTTCCCACTTCCAACCAGGAACTTCTAGTGGTTGTAACAATCCAGCCAACTTCTGTTGGTCGCTCTTGACTAGTTGGCAAGTAGGGCATCGGCTAACATATATTGAAACATCTCTTTTCATAGCCTTCCACCAGAATGTTCGTTTGAGATCGTTGTACATTTTGGCCACACCAGGATGGATACTCAGCTTGGACTTGTGGCACTCGTCTAACACTTCCCTTTTTAACTTTAGGACGTCGGGAACACAAATCCTTCCTTTCAATCTCAGGGTCTCGTCGTTATCTATTTGAAAACACGAGGGTTCGCCTTTCTGAATCCTTTTGATCATATCCTTAATAAAGTTATCCTCCTTCTAAAGAATAGATATTTTGTCAATCAAGGAAGTCGTGATAATAAAGCTGGCGATCATTACATTCTTTCGGCTCAGCGCATCGGCCACGACATTGGCTTTCCCTGGAGTATATATAATTTCAAAGTCATATGCTGCAAGGAACTCTAGCCAACGTTGCTGCCTCAGATTCAAGTCCTTCTGGGTGAACAGATACTTTAACGATTGGTGATCTGTAAACAGTTCAAATCTCTCACCCAGAAGATAGTGCCTCCAGATTTTCAAAGCGAATACTATCGCCAATAACTCAAGATCATGAGTGATGTAGTTTTTCTCGTGTGGCTTCAGCTGACGGCTAGCATAAGCGATCACTTGGCCTCTTTGCATTAACACTGCGCCAAGGCCTTCTCTAGAAGCATCAGTCCAGACTTTTAAATCTTGGTTGCCATCGATGATGGTTAACACTGGAGCTGTCGTTAATCTTAACTTCAGCTCTTCGAAAGCCTCCTCACTTTCTGGAGTCCATTTGAATTTAGAGTGCTTCTTTGTAAGCTTCGTTAAATGACCCGATATCTTCGAAAAGTTTTTAACGAACTTCCAGTAATAACTGGCCAATCCGAGAAAACTGCGGACTTCAGTAGGAGTACTGGGCTGTTTCCAATTCTGAATAGCTGTGATTTTACTTGGATCCACAGCGATTCCTTCTTTCGATACGACGTGGCCTAGAAATTTCACTTCGTCTTGCCAGAATATACATTTAGAAAACTTTGCTTTCAATACATTCCTTCTGAGGATTTCTAGAACCTGCTCCAAATGCTTTCATGTTCGGCCCTTGATTTAGAGAAGATTAAAATATCGTCAATAAAAACCAGAATAAATTTATTCAAAACTCCTCTGAACACTCTATTCATCAGATCGACGAAGTAAGCTGGAGCGTTACATAAGCCGAACGGCATTACTAACCACTCGTAGAATAAGTCGGGACCTCTGAATGCTGTCATTGGAACACACTCTTCGGCAATTCGAAGTTGATGGAAGCCTGTAGCTAGGTCCATCCTTGAGAATACTTGTGCGCCATTTAATCGATCCAACAAATCATCAATCCGCGGCAATGGATATTTGTTCTTTATTGTCTGTTTGTTCAGATCACGATAATCCACACATAACCGTAGAGTACCGTCAGATTTTGGGACAAAAACCACTGCTGCTCCCCAATCAGAGAAACTGGGCCTGATCAGACCTTTCCATACTAGCTGTCGTGTTTGATTGTCTAATTCCTCCTTCTCTTTCAAGGACATTCTTCGAATAGCGTGAACTACCGGCCTTGCATTAGGAATCAAAGCAATTTTGAAATCTATTTCTCTCTGCGGAGGTAAGCGAACAACTTCCTCGAACACATCCGCATAGTTCTTGACGACAGGAATATCTTTGATGAGGTCAGGAATATTCTCTGTAACTTCAGGGATATTTTCTATTTGGGCTGGAGAAACATTTAGAGCCGCCCAGAAGTCTTTTCTATTAGCATTCTGACCTTCACAGGGAATGGTTATATAATCACCTGATTTAATCTTCGCCTTTACGACTCTGTCGGCGCATTTAACTTCAGCTTCATATTTGGTCAACCAGTCTAACCCCAAAATAAGATCAAACTCTTTAAAATTCATGACGGCTGCGACGGTAGGAAACCGATAACGAGAAAAGGAAACCGGCACTCCACAAACCCAACTGAGATCGATGGAACCCCCAACCGGATTCTGGACAGTCATTGGTTCCTTGAGCTTTTTCAAATTCAAATCTAGTTTCCTAGCTGCATCTTTTGCTATAAAGCTTCGTGACGCGCCAGTATCAAATAGTACTTTGACTGGAATGTTTTTAACAGTAAGCATTCCTTCTAAAACATCAGCCCTTTCTTGACTAGCTGAGGGCTCTGAAGTTTCTGCTACTTCATTTACCTGTACTATTTCAGATTTCCGAGATAGCGGGCAGTTTTTTGCAATATGCCCAGCCCGATGGCACTTATGGCATCCTCTGCCCTCAGGAACCTTCTTACTGGGTTCAAATTCACTCTTTCTTTGTTTGTTCCAAGATTTGCAACTTATCGCCAAATGTCCTTTTCTATTACAGCTTGAGCACGTGGCGGTCGTTGTTGGTTCTCTCCCTGATCTGGACCTTTTTCTCTTGGCAATGTGCTTCTCATTGACCTTAGACCTCGTACTGGCTTCAGGAATATCAGTCTCCGACTCTTCTTTGTCACTACAGCAGACTTCTTCTTCGTCTCGCAACATTCCTTTCTTATGGAGATCTTCATACTGATAAGCCATGTATATCATTTCAGAAAAAGGAAGCTTCACATTCCTCAGTACACTATTCTGATATCTCCTTTGCAGGCCATGAATAAATCTCAGATTTTTCCTCTTTGGATCTTGAATCAGATGAGGAGCAAAGTGAGCAAGTTCATTGAATTTCTTATGATATTCTGGGATGGTCATATCACCTTGTATTAGATAAGAAAATTCATCACATAATCGCTCCGTCGCTTCAGGAGGAGTAAATCTTTCCAGGAAAATCACTTTGAATCTGTCCCAGGTGATATCACCTTCTGGATTATCTTTGATGATTGTTTCCCACCAGATTAAAGCTTCTTCTTTGAGCGGCCAAGATGCTACTAACCTTTTTTGGTCATCCCTCAGCTGGATACGCTCAAAAATTCTTTCTACGGAACTCATCCAAGCTTGAGTCTGAATTATAGATTCATTGCCCGAGAACTGTGCTCCGTTCAGATTTCGATATCTCTTTAATGGAGCCTCTAGATCGGGTTCTGTATTCCTTCTGTTTCTGGCACTCATTTTTCTAGTACTTCTGCAAATGGCAGATCAAGTGTCAGGTCACAGAAAAGATAATTTTAAAACATAGAAACAAATACTTCAAATGTAAATGTGTCTATCGAGGTGTAATTTCATTCTGCTTTACTCATACTAGGATATTGTTGATCCTATCTGTATAGAGTTACCCATCCTAGAACACTACTGGTTCTATTTCTGACGAGTTCGTTCAAATGTTATATTCCAGAACTAAGCTTAACCAAAGCTCTGATACCAAATGAGACGACCCCAAACCCCGTACTGACGGTGGCAAGGGTAATCCGTGGAATATAACACAGAAACAGATAATAGCAGAACAAAATTAAATAAATACACCAGATAATGAACAATAGAATATACTGGATAAAAGTAATCATCAGAGTTACACAGTATACAGGACCTTACTTAGTACAAATACAGTTCAGCTATACATAAATGTCTACAGCGGAAAACAAACAAAATATGTACAATAGGAGCTGAACAGCATAAAAAGAGATAAATGATAGAATCCATCTTCAGCTCCAGCTATCCAGAAAGAACCAGCTAAACCTGAATACAAGGCTGCCCGTGTAGAAAAAGGGGCACCCGAGTTTGAAAGTGAAACAAACTACGAGTCAGTCATGGGACTGGTATGAGAAATCTATTCAACACATATATAATATGGCTAATCACAGGACCACGCCACTTTCGTGGAACGGGTTTACTCCATTGGATTGCTAGTGCTTTAAAACAAATCTTTCTTTTAAACAACACAATGTATTTTATAAAAATGAAGTCGTTATAAGACTCAGTTCCCATCACACAATGCAACGCAAACCGGGGATAGAGTTTTTTCCTTATAACGGCCAAAATATGCTTGATACGAATAAAACAAAGGCATTTGATATTATTGCTAGTGTTTATATGTTTTGAAAACAATTTCAAATCATAACTATCAATCATAGACGGCATTAATGCCCCATACCACTATGTCACCATATATAGGTATACAATCAAAACCGCACAGTCACGTATTTGGAAATTGGATTTCCATCATGAACCAAGGCAAAAGATAGTCCTTACCGACTTCGAGACGCTCTAGCCCGCCCCTTAGGACCCAGACTCAGGTGGGCCCTTGGATCGTCAGGGCCGGTCCACCGATGTGGATTAAAATTCCTGAACACTGCGTTTCCCCACCCTTTGGGATGTAAATGAGCCAACGAATGGCTCCATCGGACCCGGATCGTCCGATCTAACCGAGGCGCCTCGCAACAGCAACAACCACACAGGTGAAAAGTATATAAATGTCAGGGCTGGTAGGTCACTGACACCACCCTAGCTAGAAAGAAACGCATGCCCTCCCTGAGGTCCTTCTCCCGTTTCTGGTTCATACCGGGGTGTGAGGCTCGCGAACTCACGTTATACACAAAGCTACGCCACACAGGCGGTGCTTTGATCATCACCACAAGACTTTGCTTTTCAACAGAAGCCCTGATCACTGCATCTTAGCATGCCACACAGGCAATTCATGCCATGCGACTGATGTCCATCGATATACAACCTCTGAGCTCGTGCGTTTCAGAGAAGGGCGTTAAGCAAAAGAATAAATTCTCCGCCGCCAAACAGATGTATGTTTAATAGAGATCAATCAACACAGAATAAAATCCAATGTCAGACACACAGTCCATTTACAAGTCCGTTCTGGGTCTGAACGAAACCGGAGGCACTAAATACCTCGCAAACCCATCGATCACCACGTACGTCTGGACTATCACCACTCATTATCCATATTTCGGGATGCCTCCCAATCAGGACCTCGGTTACCATCCAAACGAGGTGAAGACCTCCGATCTTCGACCATCGTCTTCATCTTCGACTTTCAATCGTCGGTCAATTATTTGAAATGAGAATTAACTCGGCCTTTTCAAATAATTCACGTATTTTTAGAATTTCAAATCAATTTATTTCAATGGTTAAATCAATAGACAACACCAACTTGTTCTTTAATGTATTTTTCACACCCAACACATTCAACCATCAAAAGCCACATAAATTGAGCAAATTCAGTTTATTTCCATTCCATATCGTTTATGATATTTTATAACAATTTATCGCTATTTTTATTTATTTTAAAATAGCCAATTTAGTCAAAACGACGCTTCGGGCCATAACGCGGCCGTGGCGCTGTTTTCTTCAGATTTGATTTACACATATCTGAAAATCTAACCATTGGATCTTCCAAAAATTTACATCATTAGAAAGGACTTTTCAAAACGAATCCAACGGTTTCAGTTTCAGGAAAATCCGACGGTCGGATCTCCCGATACAATCGTTTGAAGTTTCGATTTCAAAATACGAACTGCAGCGTCGTTATTCGATTAAATATAATTATATATATATATATAAATATAATCGTTTCTGGCGCTGTTTTTCTTCAGATTTGAATTAAACATTCCAGACAATCCAACTGTTGGATTTTTACAAAGTTGGTGCCGTTGGAAAGATATTCCCAAGGCGAACCCAACGGTTGCGGTTTCGGGAAAATCCAATGGTCGGATTTCCCGCACTAATTGTTTGAAATCACGGTTTCAAAACACGAACTGCACGGCAACGTTTCATTTTAATTTTATTTATATTTATATATTTATATAAATATAGTTCATTCAACAATTTCAATATCGTTTTCACTTCAAATATTTCACTAACGCCTTTAAATTTTGGAAAATTTCGCCATAACCTCCTTTGTACGGGAGGGGCTGGGAAAATTCCCAAATAGCCACACGGGCGTCTCATGTCAAAAAGAAAAAGGAAAAGCCAACAGGCTCATAAAATCATCACCCAAACAAAACAGTAAATGAGTACCTATTTGTCGGGCACAAAATTTTATTCCTCTTCTCTAGCCACTTTGCTATAACCTGTTCAATAAATATGCATGTACATATATACAGTTCTTATCACTTATCATTTTCCATTCAACTTCATATTTGATTCCATTTGGTTTAAAAGCACCATTCATTCTAATGTTGCATGCATAGGCAAAAATCATATCATTAGCTAATTAATGAATATTTCAACTCATGCATATTTATTTGAACGAGTTGCTATTTTTAACACTTCACATTTTCTACAATTCATGTATAAAATAAAAATGTGGTTTTTATTGTAAAACAAATTATTTCAAAACACTAATTTTTTTTGTATAGTTTATATAGGTGATAAAAATAGGATTTTTATTATAAAACAATTTCTTTTAAAATGAGATTATTTTACATAGTCCATATAGTCGATAAAAGGTGATTTTTATTATGAAACAATTTATTTCAAAATATGAATACCATTCAACACATGAATTTCAAATCAACGAATGAATATCGATTCAACACATGAAGGTTTTCTATAGTTTCTATATATAGATAAAAATGTGATTTTTATATTTAACACACGAATGCCATTCAACACATGAATTTCTAATCAACGAATGAATATCGATTCAACACATGAAGGTTTTCTATAGTTTCTATATATAGATAAAAATGTGATTTTTATATTTAAAACACGAATACCATTCAACACATGAATTTCTAATCAACGAATGAATATCGATTCAACACATGAAGGTTTTCTATACAACGAATAAATATAGTTTCAGCAAATGAAAATAATTCAAACACATGAATATTATTCAAAATTTCGGCAGCATAACGGCAGGGTAGTTAAAACCGGGACCGTCCCTAGTACGGCTCCTCGCTCTACCTTAAAACCTCGCGGTTTTTGACAATGGGAATCATGCATCTAGTTCGCACGCAGACGGCATGTATATATTTATTTCATTTCCACAAACTAATCCTATGTGGTTTCAACCAAATATTTTTCAACCACAAACGGGTATTTTTCAACCACAATCAATCAATATCAACCACAAACAATCCCAAACAACCATTCGCTATCAATCAATTTTCACACCAATCACAATCAATAAATATCGTCCATGGTTTGTGGACGAGGGGCGTATATATATATATATATATATATATTTATTTATATATAGCAATTCACTTCTATTTCAACACATATATAATTTTTACAACGCATATATAACTTATACATCGAACGTACAACTTATACAACGCTTATACAAGAGGTGTACAACGCTTATATAACTCATACATCGACTATATAATTTATACATCGTCGTTTTCCATATCGTTTATAAATTAGAAATCTCACATTGGGTTCCACTCCACCAAAAATAGCAGAAGGCTCAGAAAAATATGCGGTCTCTTCTAAAATGCAGAAGACGTCCACACGGTCACGATGTTTCCTGTTTCATCGAATTTCGTCAAGAAACGAAAAAGATATGATTTTTCGAAGTTTGCAACACTTTAAAACTGTTGAAATCAGTTTAAATAATATAAACCGTATACTTCCTTTGAAGGTTCAAATCTAGGGTTAAAGAATTCGCGAAAACCGAGCAGCGTGGAGACGATCAGAGGGTGTCACGTTGTCGCCCTTGGAGAGAGCTTCCCACGCAGGTGCGCCACGTCGAGTTCGAACTCAGATCTGAGCGGCAGCGGGCCTTCAATGGGCGCGACTTTCGAGGGGTCGTGCTCGACGATGGCGAGGCGATAGGTGGCGTGGCGGGGTCGGATTTGAAGGCGGTGGAGAGGGCTTCAAAAGCTTCAACTGGCGGAGGTGCTGAAACGCCTTGGTTCGATCGGAATTTGGTCGGGAAATGGCGAAGGCTTAGTCGTCGTTAATCGCGATTGGGGGGAGAGAGAAGACGCGGGGGGGGGGGGGGGGGGGGCTGACATGGGCGAATGGTGTTTTTTTTTATATAACTTTTAAAATTCCAAAACTACCCTCTTTAACTCACGAACCCCAATCCAAACCCAACGACTGTCGTCCCTAGCGTTTTACCCCCATTCCGAACACAATGGGATATGTTTCGTAGGCCCATTCGACTTTTTCAGTCAGTTTTCCTTCAAATTAAAATATAAAACATTCAATATTTGATTTGAACGTGCATTTCAATTTGCCAGGGCCACAAACTGATTCGAAAAATTCCAGAAAAATTATATCTAACTATGTTTTGACGATACGGTCCCAACAAAACTAGTTTCGTCGAATTCTGAGACCGTTTGCAAAAAGGCCCATTTCTGGTCGATCCAATTTAACTATAATTGACCAAAACACATTTTCCTTTGCCACGCTCACATACTAGCTTCAAAAATTATGAAATTTGAAACCTAGCGATAACTTCACATCCCGGATCTAACAAAAGTGGTTTCATCGAATTCCGAGGTCGTATGCAAAATGGCCAATTTCACGGGCTATATAAATTCCATAGCGACCTTTTTGAAAATTCATTTGGCCATAAATTTTGCTTTCCGTTATGAAAATTCGATTTTTCAGATTCGTTAGAAAGGTATTCACTAACAGATTTAAATATTTTTGGTTTCACTAAAATCCGTTTTGTTTTGCACCCGGTACAGTCCGACAAAGTTTGAATTCAATTTTTGAAACTACAGCGCCATTTCAGGCCTTGTTTATAATTATAATTAATTATATTCGTTTTCAATTGTCGATTCAAACTCACTTTTCATTGCCATTATTTAAAATATTTATTTTAAATATTTAAAATATTTATTTTAAATATTTAAAATCCATTATTTTAGCCAATTTAAAAAATTTAAATTGGTTCAGATTTTCTGGGTCGTTACAGTGGGGCACGATTACTGTGCTGACTGTAAGAGGTCAAATCGACGGCGGTGGTGCAGCAGTGTAGGTTCTAACGGGGTGCAGGCGTGCACACACTCCGACGCAGAAAAATTAGGCACTGGGCACCAGTTGTATACCTGTGCATTCTAGAACTGTGTCGGGCCACCACCATGGGACTTGATACACCCCATGGTGGGACCAGCGTAGGTAGCTACAACATCGGGGGGCGTAAGACACATGTAACTATGCGAGTAGGAGTCGATCATTAAAAAGGATCACTTCACCCTGATTGTGGGGCGCCAGTTGGGAACTAGTTTATAGGGGGTGCAGAGATTAATATGGGGTACGATCGTGTATTCGACTCTAGACAACTTAACTTAGTTTATGGTGCTTTCCCATTTCCAGTTTGTACTTATCATGCTCTTTTTCTTATTCATAGACTGAATAGTCCTAGACTTACTCAGGCTTTATGTCTGACTCTACTTTTCTTTCATCTTCTTTTCTTTCGTTCCCCCCCCCCAGGTCCGCAGGGAGGGAATACCGCAGCTTGACCAGTTTCACATCCAGCTTGAAGAGAGAGAATGTATTGCTTGGATCTCTTTCGTTTTGAACTATGGCTTTGGATAGCAATTATGGGGACTTATGCAGTTTACTTATGTTTTTATGCTTCTTTAAGTTGTGAAATCAAGACAATATTATGGTTGTAATAATTAGAAGAGTGTTTTGAGACAATTATGGAAATGTTTGTGTAAACGCGTATTTTATGAAATAAAAGTCTGTTGTTTTCCGCTGCTTATACATATGTGTTTATATCTGTCTTATGTTTTTATCTTTGACTTTTACCTACAAACCTCCACCAAAATTAAGGCATTCCCTTTGTGAGTGACCTTAACGGAGGTGGGGTGTTTCATTATCAGTACATTCTTAATTTAAAATAAAAACATGTGCAATTATATATAAATAAAAGAACGTTTATTTAGCTTAATTAAATGTGAAAATTAGGCACACATCGTTACAATGGAAGATCTTTTGAACGACATCCATCTCTTAAGTTTCATGTAAAGCGGGTCCCTATTTTTGGCTATTATGCGTTTTTTCACATTTGTTTGGCGTTGTTGCATACAATTTTTTTTAAAAAAATTGCAAATATTCAGATGAGTAATCCGAAAAAACTTAAAAATCAGCAACTATAGTGAATTATTGCTAATATATCAGCAATAATTCACTATAATTGTTGATATATCAGCAACAATGTTAAAAATTGCTGCAATGTGAATTATTGATGATATATCAGTAATTAGCAAATATAATTGCTGAGTTGATGAATACTTGCTGATATATCAACAATAATTGTATATTATTGCTGATATATCAGCAAGTCTTTAAAACTTGATGAAAAGCTGAACTAATTGAAGGCAAAATGAAAATTGCTGTAAAATATGCAATCATTACAATATATTGTTGATAATTCAGCAATGTTTAAGCAGTTGATGCAAATATTGCTGAAATATCAGCAACAATTGCAAATAATTGCATTATTTGCTGCAATATACTAGAGTGTGCTATTTTTTTGTTTTTGATTCATTTTTTTTAGTTTTAATGCATGAAAACGATGATTATTATGTGTTGAATTTAATTTTGAATTTTCGTGATTTCTTTGATGATTTTCGAAAAATAAGGACCTAATTTACAAAGTTTTAAGACAAGAAATTTTTGTGTATTTTGAAACCTATTTTGGACCGAGGACAAACTTACCCTAATTGAATTTAATAGAATGCTATAGCATTTTTATAAAAAAAATTAATTGAAAACTAATTTTATAATATTTAAAATGTATATATGTCATTTCTTTTATGAAAGATATAGCGAGAATAGCGGAATATAGCTAAAATAATGGGATATATAAGGAACATAGGAATATAGCGGGGCTTAAAGCGGGAAGGCTATTTCTGAGCCTATTTGGAAATAGCGCTGCGTTATAAATTCGCTATAGGATATATCTGAGATATAGCAGAGTAATAGCTGGCCATTAACTGCACAATGCCAGATGCATTTAATGATGCTGTAAAAAAAACTGAATTCCGCATTCTAGCAGCAAATGCACTAGCTAGAATTGAAATCCCAAAAGAACTTATAGTAATAAATGAATCTAAAGTAAGACAAAAACATGGAAAACTGATAGATTCAAAAGACTTAGCGCTTAGAAGAAGAAAGCCTAACGAAAAATTAACAATTGACAAACCACCCGTAGAAATTATAAATGATCTAAAAGATAACTTAAACGAAAATATCAATTTTACTAAAATTAATGAAGGAAGTATTATCCATAAGTAATAATAGAAGCTTACAAAAATAAAATGGTACCTAATAATAATGAGAGCTCAATAATTTATAGGGCTTTTAACTTAGTTAGCCTTGTTTGTAAAGAGTATTACACGAACAACCTTGTTCTAAAAGTAATTACATGAATAGACATGTTTCGACTTAACGAAGGCGAGTTTTCAATACTCGCACGAAGGCGAGTTTTTGAAGTGCGCCTGTATTCGTTTTGGTATTAAATTCCATAGCGACTTTCTGGAAATTTGATTTGGATATAACTCAATATCTATAATATGAAATCTCCATTTTTTTGTTCCATTACTAAAATACAGTTCTATAGATCGAACGTTTTGTGTTTCAATGATATCCGACGTATAACGATTCCTATATATTCGGACGAAGTTCAAAACGTTAAACTACGAACTACCACGCCATCTAAATAGTATATATAGCTTAACCAAACAACATAAAACGAATACCAAATTCTAATATTCAAATATAATAGAGATACATAGTTCAATTAAGAACAGATAAGTTCGAAACATAAGAAATACAGATACATGAAATGCAACACAGTGGCATCGCATCAACAAACATACGTCTCCATTTTAGGCTACTAAAGTACACCGCTTTCTGTTATGGCCCTGCGATCCACGTTTGCTGCACCTGTTTGTTTTGGGTGTTTGATGCTCGCCTATAACCTTTTTGAATCTCATTGATTTTGGTCGTCCGGCTTGTCTTCTGACAGGCGGAATATTTGTGGACCGTTGTACGGGTCCCAGTATTTTTTATCGCGTATAGGATCAAACTTTGGACCGTATGTAGCTCTATAACGTTGAACAGAGTACCATTCAGAAGCAAAATCGTGATGTGCTCTATTGCTGCCAAAATCCTGTGCTGAACAAGCCGCCATCACATGAGCACATGGTATCTTCTGCAAAAGTGGGATTCTGCATGTACAGGTGACATTAGAATCGTCGATCACAACATCATATTCATTGTCGTAATCGTTAATCACTTGCCATTTATATCGGCCAAAGCGAACAAGCCTACAACACTGTGCTTCAATAGCATGAGCTTTAATTTTAGCTTCCCATTTTGGAGTAAGTTTCGAATTCAGACCCTTCCCTTTTTCTCGTCTCTTGTAGAAATACTCAACTGATCGAAAGAACGTTCATGCAACCAACGCTTTTATAGGCAAGGACCAGGCGCCTTTTAGTACACTATTAAAACTTTTAGATGCATTGGTTGTCGTAATATGGAAGCGGTCACCGTCATCTTTACAAAGAACCCAAATTTCTTTGCAATTCCCTAGGTTTCGTTCAATCCAGGCGTGAGCCTCCGGCTTAATTGCCTTAATTTCTTCTCTAAGTTTAGTATATTCAACCAATTCTGAAGCACATGTAGCAGCATAAAACAAGCCTACAAATCGCTTGTATCGATGACCTGCAGCATGAAAATTTGCTTTAAGATGCCTTGCATTGAACCTATGTTTGTGCAGTTCTCGCCATCTATCCTGCAAAGCGCTTAAAATCCCTTTCATTCTTTAAGATATAAATGTAATGTGTCGATTTCGTATGCTATAAATGAACTCATGCATGCATGAAAAGAACCAGGCCCAACTATCATATGATTCAGTTTCGACCACCCCATAAGCTAATGGAAAAAGGCAGTCGTCTACATCTACAGCGGTAGCAACTAGCTGTATTCCTTTGTACTTACCGTACAAATGTGTCCAGTCAATAGAGAGCACTGGACGGCAGTGTACAAAATCTGCAATGGAAGGACAAAATGCCCAAAAAGAATGATCAAATACCCCCAACATCATCGTGTACTATATGTCCTACTGGACCTGGATTACGTCCTTTTATTTCCGCAAAATACTGAGGCAAATACGAATCGGCCCAGTCACCGTATATTTTTTCCAGAGCTTTATTCAACGTTCGCTAAGCTTTCATGTAACTGATTTTGATGAAGAGTTGCTCTTCGACAAGCACTTGCACCGTCCCAGTTGAGATGTCCAAATTGGCCTTAACAAAAGCCATGATTTTGGATACAAGAAACGCAGAAGTGGCTTGCTTGTAGTTTGAATTAATCGTACGGTTGACACAGTTATGTTCGTGAGGCAACTTCTAGATTTCCCGCCATCTAGTTTGTGATTTCTTCGACACTATAGCATGTATTCGCCATGGACAAGTAGCATCAACATTACATACAGCGGTGTATATTATTTTATTTGACTTGATTGACTTGTAAAAAACACCGTGCAGAATAAACCATTCTTAAGTTGGTGGAGAAACTGTTCTTTGGTTTGGAATACCATCCCAACAGCAAAACCATTTTGTATGTAGGCAGCCGAGAATTTTTCACTAGAAAACTCTAGATTAGCCATTACGGATCTGGCCATCATTTGCGTCGTCCAGAGATCATCGTCCATGGGTACTTCCATTTGAACCTCATCATCATCTTCTTCGAGATCTACTATGTTTGGAAAGTCATAGTTTAGTGGTTCATTGTTGACTTCGGTCCAGCATGTATCATCAACAGTTGTCGTGGCAACTGCCATGCTGTCAATATGTTTGGCCTTTTGTGAAGGACCTGCACCCCGGTCTTCTTCGGGTTCTACAGTCAGTCTGTTAGTAAATGCATTTCAGTTAAATCTTACATTTAATGAGTAGTTATAAAACTAAATTGATGTGCAACATATACCTTTGGCTCATATTTAACAGTTCTGACTGATCAGTTTGTTGTTTTTCTTCTTGTTGCAGCTTCTCGTACACATTTGGCGGAAAATACGAATTGGTGTACAAAGGAGAACTAAAGATGAGTAATGGATCATGAGTTTGCAACATTTCTGTGAAATACCCTAAACCGCTACTCACTATAAGGGGTGTGATTATTTCTTCCATGACATCTTCCACGATTTCTTTTGTTGTTTTTCCAACAAACAACTCAATCGATTTCTTAACAGTAGAAAATATTACTTGTACATCTGCATCTTTTAAAAGGGTTATGGCTCTCGTCCCTGAATCAGTAAGCCAGTTGACCGACAACTCGATATCATATTCGAGAGGGTTAATTTTGGTTGCTTGGAAGACTGCTTCTTTCAAAGCATCAAGTGTGCAACCCCTTCAAACTCTCTCTGGTTTGCAGAATCCTCCCACATAACTTCCATTATAGTGCTTATCCACGACCAATTCACCGTCGAAGTAGTAAAGTGCAGTAATAAAAGTAGGCGCCACTGTTGATTGAGTTTATTTTTCTTGAAGTTATTTGAAGACAGGGTTGAAGTGCGTGAAAAATAATGTGCTGAAGAGCTATGAAATAGGGAAACCGTCTAAGTAACGTCACTATCAAATCAACTTTAATCAACTCAGTATGGTCGTTGTCAAATCAAAATTGGCAGTGCTTTAATCATGTCATCGATTTCAAAATAAAGTAGAATCAATTTTTCTATGCTTGTCCTGATCACAAAAAACTAGCCTTGAATCAGAATTGGAAGAGCTTTTATCATGTCAATGATTTCGAAATAAAGCGTTGTCCTCTGTCCTTACAACGGCTTTATCACAATGGACAAACGTTGGGTCAGATTTGGTAGATGCTTGTCAACACAACTATTTCGAAATATTGGACCAACTTTATCCGTGTCTAGTCAAATCACCTGATTTGCAGTAGATCGTACTGTACATAACAGACTGACCCAACTTTAATTTGTGGCATCTAGTTGTCAATTCATTTTTATGTCATAATGTATTGTATGAACCCGCAAACATACAAAGCTTTAATTCAAACTTCAAAAACATAAAATAAATTATTAGAAAACACAAACATATAGTACTTCGTATTAAACTTCCAAGTCCTACAAATACATAAACAATAATTCAAACAAAATTTCATAAACTTACAACGACTACGGATAATAGAATAACTCACACTAAACTTCAGAAACCTACAATGACGACGAATAATAGAAACACTAATGGTTACGGTTAAATTGCATATCCTCTAGGATTTTTTTGAGACGTCTAATTTCTTGCTCCAGCTTATTCACATATGTTATGCCTCTACGACAAAGCGGTTCGTCAATCCATTCTGAAAAATTGTATTGATGAGGATAATTGGAACAAAGAAGACTTCGACGACCAATGTTTTCGCCATCATCAGATACGACAACTTCAGCCATATTTCCACAGTGGCAGCAAACTGGGTACGAGTTAACCTCTTGCTCAACCATAGTTTGAGAAGTCATTTTGAAAATATATGGAGCTAAGAAGTTGTGGTTGAGTATGAATCAGAATTATGAGAAGACTAGTGAGTACATATAAAGTTTGGAAATGATCCCAAATACACAGGCGAGTTTTGAAAAGGCGACGAAGGCAAGTTTTCAAAAGGTGCCAGCATCCCTCCCCGAACAAAACAGGTATATATTTGTTATTATTTCTAAAACATGGATAATCATGTAATAATCTCTCCAAATAAGCTTATAATTGTGAATTGTCCAATTTTATATGAATTATGGAGAAATGTGGGATCGAAGTAAAATATTAACAGATGATGTATTCCCATTCACAGTAGCTATTGAAATAGCCTAAATCATGACTATAATGAGAATAAGATGATGAATCAGATAGCATAAATGAATATCGAAAAAGACATGATTAGCTTTCACTTAGACGTGATATTCTCAATGTTTGAAGGATTTTTCTCTACTTTTGGATCTCTAAGTCCGAGGCGAGATCCTAAGTTCCTTTCAACATCATTGAATCATGGTTTTCAAAGCTTCATCATGCGCTTTCGGAAAGCAACAATAGCAGCAGCAGACTTCAGCACTTGCAGAGACGGCCGACGGATCCGCCGTTCCAGGGTTAACTTCAAATCAACCTACATTGCCACCTCCAGCACAGCCGTCTGTGTCAGACCAGGCTCCTTCCTCGGCATTCGCTACATTTGATGATTTTATGACCATGTTGACTCCACTTTGCCAGACAACAACAACAGTGGATGCTTAAGCACAGGAGAATGCTGCGATGAGGCAAGATATGAGTCGCATGTCAAGATAATGGGAAGAATTCAGAAACAGCAATCTTCCCGTTATTTGTAGGACCAGAACTCTGAAGGCTCATCGTTATCTGGAGGAAGCGGAGATCGACCTCAACCATGATGCTCGCTTAAGAGACCAGAAAATGTGTTACAATTGGAAGGGCGTGCAAACTAACTTCACACGGCTAATCAAAATCGGGCTGAACTGGTCGAACCATAGAAAGTCAACCCCTTGGCTCAGCATAGTCAGGGTGCTTCTCCCGTAGACCATTGCAATACCACCCGAAAGACTTGAGCTCAAGTTCTCCCCCCCCCCCGGAGCGTCCTGTGAATGTCTAGGACAATCGGTGTCAAGGAGGTTCTGCATGGACGGCGACTCGGCAACTTCACCTAAAGTGGGAGCAGGAAGAGCTCTCCAAGTGGAGGATGTCGATCGACATGTTTTTAATACTCCAGACCTTACCGCCATGGTGCAACAGATTATGAATGATTGTAGAGGCTATATGAACAAAGATCGGGGAATTAACTGTAGCCATACCCCGTTTACGGACGATATCATGCATGAGGAATTTCCAAGGAGGTTTAACATGCTCCAGATAAGTCACTATACAGGCACGACCGTTCTACAACAACATTTAATTAAATTCTCATGGCACATGGAGGCAGCCGTAGCCCTAGACACAATCAAGTGCAAAGCCTTCCCAGTTTTCTTAAGCGGAGTAGCATTCATGTGGTTCACACGTCTTCCCCCAAGATCGGTTCCAAATTTCAAAGATTTAAGCGAGAAATTCCTGAATCAATTTTGCATTCACACCTCTAAATCAAAAAATGTTATTGGCTCTTTTGGCATTAAAATAAGCAAGAGGTGAATCTTTAAGGGACTACCTCTGTCGATTCAACATGAATGTCACAAAGTAAGCAATCCTAATCATGAGATAGTCCTGATGGCTACAGTAGATGGAGTTTACAAACAGACGGAGTTTGGGAAATATCTGATCGGAAATCCCCCCATAATGACTGAATTACTTCACGAAAAGGCTAACATTGGGCTAAGGCAGGAAGATGCATAGTTGGATGGGGATGACGGGTCGAAGAACGTTTTTATAGTCATTTAGAGAAATGTGGCAGTCAAACAATCCAGAGACAACTCCAAAAGGGTGGAAGTAAATGTTGGAAACCGTAACAAGCGAAATGACAGTCAACAGAAAGGCTCCAATGGAAGCCATGGTCAAAAATGGAATCCTACAAAAAGACCTCGATTTCAAGTATTTGAGAGCTATACTGCGTTGAAAGACATGCTGAAAAATATCTACCTAGACGCATATAGTACAGTCCAGTACAAGAAACCACCTTTGCGGGAATCGATGGGGAAAGAACGAGCGATCGGGAAGTTTTGTTTGTTCCACGAGATTCACGGACATACGAGTAATGAATGTTGTCACCTTAGGAACATCATTGAGAAGCCGATCAGATAAGGAAAACTCGATGAGTACAAAGTCGCTCCAAAGGACAAGGGGCTAGGAACTTCAGCCTCCAACCAAAGTCAGACGGCACCCAGGGCTACTGCCCAGGAAAAGGCAAAAGGGATAGTGATTAATATTGTTGTAGAAGGACCACGTCCGGCTGGATATAGCGTTCGGACCAAGGAACGATATGTGAACTCTGCAAAACATCTTGACGTTGGGGAATCTGGCATTCCCGAAGTTGCTAGTCCCGTAAAGCAAAGGAGGACGATGACATTATATTCCACGGTAGGGAATTAGTAGGAATAGAGACCCCAAGAATTGACCCTTTTGTGATTACAGCTATTGTTGACAGTGGAAGTTCAGTAAACATTCTGTTCAAACATGCCTATGATTAGATGAAGTTGGAACTAAGAGACCTGAAATCATGCACAGGCAAGATACACGGCTTCAATGGATCATCCACTGAACCGCTCGATATATTGGTAGAATTGGGAGACGGAGACTGCATAAGGGTACGTATCCTGCCATTCATTATAATGGAGATAAGCTCTCCATACAATGCGCTTTTGGGACGACCGTCCTTAGCAAAATTTAGAGCTTGCATTGCTCCATGGTGTTTGCTTTTGAAATCCCCTACTGGCTAAGGGGTTGGAACTGTACGTGGGGACCAAGTAACTGGACGACCATGTTAATCGGCAAAGTGGAAAGAACTCCGAGACAAGGGAAGTACAGAGAAGGAAGATAATCTCCCTCTTGCAAAGGAGATGGAAGCATGGCAACTAAAGAAAACATCCCGGCCAGGACCGTCCATTAGCCAACTCAAAGACATTGATCCAAGAGAGGACGAAGAGCCAGGATGTAGAAAAGCGACCCCGATTGAGACTACGGTGGAGATTTTGATCGACACCGACGACCCGACAAGGATCTTGAAGATCGGATCCCATCTTGACCCCCTTCAAACGAGGGAGCTAATCGAATTTCTCCGCGCTAACCTTGATGTGTTCGCATGGACCCATGCTGACATGTGTGGGATTTCGCCTTCCATCATGAATCACTCCCTTAGCATTGATCCTAAGTACGCTCCTATCAAACTGAAAAGGCGAATGCTCGGCCCGGAGAGGTCGACAGCTTTGAACAAGAAGATTGAAAAGCTTCAGAGTAATGGGTTCATCTGAGATGTGACCTTTCCCAAGTGGATAGCTAACCCAGTACTTGTGAACAAAGCTAATGGGAAATGGCGAACTTTTATCGATTTCTCATATCTAAATAAAGTACGCCCCAAAGACAGCTTTCCACTTCCCAGGATCGATAAGCTAGTCGATTCTATAGTTGGGTACGAACTCCTTTCGTTAATGGATGCGTATTCGAGATATAACCAGATTGCGATGCATGTCCTGGATTAGGAACGTACAAGCTTTGTCACGGATCTTGGGCTATACTATTATGTAGTCATGCCCTTCGGAAAGAAGAATGCGGGAGGAACTTATCAGCGTCTAGTTAACTGTATCTTTCATGATCAAATCGGAAAAACAATGGAAGTTTATGTGGATGACATGTTGGTAAAGTCAAAGCATCTTCTGATCATATCACAGATTTGTCAGAAATGTTCAGCGTCCTCTGAAGATATGGGATGAAGCTCAATCCATAAAGTGCTCTTTTGGCGTTGCATCAAGAAAGTTATTGGGTTTCATCGTTAGCTCCTGAGGAATCGAAATCAATCCTGATCAGATCTGGACAATCAAGGGTATCCAGGAACCTAGAAGGATTAAGGACGTACAGAATTTGGCAGGAAAGGTTACAACCCTGGGACGATTTATATCTAAAGCTACTAATAAGTGCCTTCCTTTCTTTGAATTGATCAAGAGAGGAAAACGCAACTTCGCTTGGACTCCGGACTGCATCGAAGCATTTTATAATTCGTTCGACCATTTGGACAAGCCCCCTGTTTTGTCCAAGTCGGTCGATCATGAAGACTTGTTTGTATATTTGACTATATCCATGCATGCAATCAGCTCGGTCCTAGTTGTAAAGAAGATATAGTACAACGACTTGTTTATTATGTAAGCAAAAAATTGATAGGAGTTGAGCGCAACTATCCAAAGATTGAGAAACTTGCCTATAATCTGCTGATCGCATCAAGGAAGCTCCGTCATTACTTCCAGGCTCACCCTGTTAAAGCGTATACTGGCCGTCCACTATGACAAGTTCTCCAAAGACCCGAGGCGAGCGAAAGGTTACTCAAGTGGAAAAATGAACCGAGTCAATTTGACCTTACTTTTGTCCTAAGGAAATCCATCTGAGGGCAAGCACTGGCCGACTTCATAGCTGAATTCGCTACTCCTGAAGATGACAACCTGGAGGGTGATCCCAATCCCCCGGGTATCGAATTAAGACCATACATGAAACACCCCACCTCCGTTAAGGTCACTCACAAAGGGAATGCCTTAACTGTGGTGGAGCATTTTAGGTAAAAGATGCAGATAAATTACAAGACAGACAAATAAAGCAGCGGAAAATAAAGTCATTTTATAAACAACTTAATTCAGTCAAGCTTTTACAACAATTATCTCAATCATACTTAAAAGTAATACATAGAAATTCTGTCTTGAACTTCCAAGTATAAAAGAAGCATAAAAATAACAATGATATTCCCCAATAAAGCGTGAACCAGCCATAGTAGTGGAAGAGAGAGTCCAAAACAATACATCGACTATCTTCGAGCTTGGAAGGAAAACTGAGCTAAGTGATAACATGTCCTCCCTGTGAACCTGGAGGGGGGGGGGGAGGGGGAGGAGGAAGAAAAGAGGCAAAACAAAACTAGGTCAGACATGAGTCTGGTAAGTCCAGTGACTTTCAACATATAAACAGGCAAAAGCATCATGACATGAATAAACTGAATATAAGACAATACCGTGATAAAAGGGATAATAAGATAACATAGGATAAGCATAAGGTATGATAAGACAAGATAAACTGAATGCGCTTCTACTCTTTCTCTGCTTCACTACTACTTTGTTATTCTGATTTTTATATATATCTCTGCACCATCTAACTAGTGTCCCAACTAGTAATTTGTATAAAATGATAATACTATAACGTGATCCCAATCCCGCAAATGGCGGTAGCCTTCAGGTGTACATCTATCGTGAGGATTCCACCTCAGTCGGCATAATTGCCATGAACATGTTAGATGTACCCTTACTACCCTATCGATTGGCTCCCTTACTTGTATTCATGTTCCATGTGTCTGTGTCAATCGGCCCTCTCTTGCGTGTAGATACTCTGTGCTGGTCCCACCATAAGGTGCATCAATCCGTATTGATAGCGACCCGACACGATTCAAGATGCACAGTGTACAACTACTGGTACTCAGTGCCTGCTTTTTTCCACTCCGGAGTACGTGCACGTCCGTAAACCGTCGGAACGTACACTGACGTACCTCCTGTCGCTGTTTTGACCGCTTATAATCAGCCTAGTAATCGTGTCGCAACCTGCCTAGTTTCAGGGTACCATGATACATCTACGTGGGTTACTGCTAAAATGGGTCCCCGTTACTAGGGTTTGCAATTAGTTAAGTTTGTGGGCCTATATATACAAATATTACCCACCTACACGAGATGTACTTAACCCTCCCACCGATTCTAGCATGTTTATTTAACGGTTAAGTTTTGTGGGCCTATATGTACTAGTATTACCCACCAACCCAATATGTACTTAACCCTCCCGCACATTATGTCGTATTGGTCAAATGTTGTCCATTCATGTTAACTTAACCCACCCATTCATCGTGTCATGTTGGTTAAGTGTTTCTTATTAACTTAACCCTTCTCACTTATCATGTTAGATTGGTTAAGTTTTTCTTGTTACTTAACCCCACGTGTTCGTCTTGTTGTATTGGTTAAGTGTCATCAATCAGTTCAAGTTAACTAATTGGATCGTCTACCACTTGTCGTTACAACAAACCCTACGTGTTCGTCTACCACTTGTCGTTACCTAATTGGATCGTATCTTCTCTCTTGCGAAAAGAATGTTTCTTCATATCTTCCTGTGATCTTGGGATGAGCGACACGTGTCTTAACCCGATCGAGCATTATAGCACCTATAAATTACTCCCTTAGAGCTACAGAGAAAAAGACTTTCTATCTGAACTATTGTATTTTGATTATTATAACAGTGTTATTGCCATCTGTATTGAAATATTCTATAAAGGGATTATAAAGTGGACATAGACTTGTCAATGTCGAACCACTATAAATCTGTGTGTGATTGCATATCTTCTCATTTTACATTTATTCGTCTTCACTTTTATTCTCTACAATCCCATCTTTTGGGCGTTGGACCATTTTTTAGTGTCAACAACAACTATTAGAATTTTTTTTATTTCAATTATTTGCTGCGCTATTTGTCAAAATGACTATCTTAAGGCTTGAAAAAGAGTTAAAATGTTTCTTCAGTTGAATTTGTTGATTTAAATTTTTTTTTGAAGAGAAATGTAATCAATTAATTAATTTGATTGATTGATTGATTTTATCATAGAAAAAAAGAAATAAAATTTTATATTCTGGAGATATTTTGAATGAGCAATTTGGATATTTGTCTAGGTTGTCATTCTTTTATATATGCAGTCTTCTTGGTTAGATCAGAACACAAGAAACCATGTGAGACATCTGGAGGGGTTGTGTGCCTCCATGGATTGCGCCCTGAAGAGAAAAATGAGGGAATTATGGTCGAGAGAAGCTATTTATATTTAATGCTGATAGACACATCTGAGGCCTTCAGGTTGATTCAAGGGTTTGTTGTCGGTCTTCATTGCTCTTGTTCTTCAAAAATATTTGTAGTCATCTATATATTTTTTCACTTTTTCAATTTGGTTTTTGATTCAATTGTAATTTTATTTATTTTTGCTTTTGATCCATTGAATGTAAACAAAATTTGTTTTTGTTGAATAAATAAAGTGGGTGGTTGACTGAAATATGTGTGAATTACTATTATTTCCAATCTATTGTGTTATTATTTTTAATAAAATTCATGTTCAAGTGATTCGGTGAAAAATATCCATCTTTTGTTGTTATTTTATTGTTTCGGCTGCACACAAAACTCCTTCATCTTCTACGATTTCAACATATTAATTCATAAACCTTTTTGTCTGCATTGAAATATAATAGCTATGAAGCATCAAAAATAAAAAAATCTTAAGGTAATAATAGTCCAAAGTTACGGCTCGTTTCCAACTATAATAAAAAAAAAAAAAAAAAAAAAAAAAAAAAAAAAAAATATCTGTCAAGCTCGGACGTGCGTGTTTACTACAAAATAATTACACACCTAAAGAACGGACAATGGTTTAGAGTTGGGCCGGGTATATTACAAATTCTAGAGCACCTGACGCAGACCTCTCAAGCATAACCCTAAATAAGGCGCCGCCACTCCACAGGCCCATACAACTACAACCCATATTAATTAAATGCAGTAAAAAATGTACAACATCCTCTATAAAATGAAGGACTCGAGTCGTGAGTCGTTCATTCAAAACCCTATTCTTCATGGCGGCCGCCACCTCCCATTTATCCTCTGCTTCTCTTCTTTTCTCTGGTGACTCTGCACTGGCTAATCTGCGAATTTGTTCTTTTTGATTTTATGTACTCCGTGTTGCAAAAGACTGCCATGTTTTTCTTTTCCGCTTTCTGTTCTATTTTGTTTGTTTTCCGCAAACGTATGATGCCTGATGAATTGCCGATGATGGTTTGAATAACTATAACTTTTGATCTATGTATTTGCTTGTCATTACAAGCACTTGTATAGTATGTATGAAAACATCGATATCTGAGGCTTCTATTCCCATCATCTTAACTAAATTATAGCTGTCTTGGCTTTTAAGGTTTGACTTCGTCTGCAGTTTGGTTTTTTAAATGGAGGTGCCAAATCTTTGATTTGACATCTCTGCTGTTTTATCTGTTCTTATCGATATTTGATAATTTTACAATTTTTGATGTACGTGGACTTGTTGCTGTGATGGTTTTCTCGTTAATCTGAATCTCGTTATATTGAGGAAAATTCAATTCCATTTATGAAGTAACTGAGCAACCTGTTACACGTTATTTTTTAGTAGTTATGCTATTTGATTGGTATTTGATTACTAATTGGTGTGAATTTATGTTATTTGCCGTAGCATGAATCTGTCAATTGTATATCTTTATAAAGCGGGATCATACCCGTTCCTATTCTTTTTTTTTTCGTAGGATTTAATCGTAAATTCTCAATTATTAGAATTGTGGCTAAATTTAACTGCTTTAAATTTTGTTATTACTCTACTTGATGAACTGCGCCTAAAATTTCATAGTTTATAGCCACTGGTACTGAGTTCAATGCCTAAGGTTTCTATCTTGGTTCCGGATTTGATTTTATACATGCAAATTTAGATACAAGTTGCTGAATTGAATCTGCTTGTGTTATATGCATTTGTTAAGCCCATGGTACTGCCGTTTTTCTTCTCTACCCCAATGCCATAAAATTGTTTATTTTTGCAAAGGATAGTTGGGTATGCTTAGGGCGATTTGTCAGGTCCGGTAGGCCGCCTAGGCGGTGACCTAAGGCCTTGAGCTGGGGCTGTGGTGGAGGAAAAGAGAGGGGCCTCAAACTCGAAATAATTTTACTCAATTCTAATTTGGTATAAAAGAAATAATTTGATTTAATTCCTAATATTCAACTCGTGTACTATACAATATATTAACTTATTTAAGCAATAACACAAGAGTACTTATTTTATTTTTTAATATCAAATCATGAACGTATGCATTTTATTTTAGGGTGCGTCTATTAACATCCCAGTTTTTGCTCTTCACCTCCCGCTAATTTGAAAATAAAATATGCACCTCTTAATTATCTCTTCCCACCCCGTTTAATCCAAAAATGCTCTTATTGTATTTTCATTTTCGAAACTTTTTTGTTTTTCTAGTTTCCAACTTGTAATTTTTTTCTATTACTCTCCCCTTAAAAATTTTGATTGAATTATTTAAATTTTGTTGATGACGTTGTTGATTGAAATAGATCGGCATGCTTTCCTAATGTTGGTTAGGGTTATCAACGCTCCATCTGAACAACGATTTATTTGAACAACATCATTTATAGTGATGATTTATCTACTTACTGATTAGGTCTGTGCAATTCCAGTGTACTGTTAACGTCTTGATCTCAAAACACGTAATGATAAGCATTGCTAATTATATTGATTTTAAATTTTTAATCATTGTTTTAATTTTTTAATCATTATCTATAACTTTTATCTTTAATTTTTCATTTTTTAATGATTATATATAATGTTGATTTTAAAATTTTAAATTATTGTTTGCATTTAGCCTTGAACATCCGTATATGTATATGACCAATATTTTTTAAATCGTTGTACAATATGTCAACATTAGTTATATTATATAATCAGTTGTTAAAGGCTAAATCTAAAAATAAAATTCTGAAATTTTAATCGGGGGGTGAAGAGTAAATCATGGGGTGCGAATAGCCGGACTCTTTATTTTGTAAAACATAATTTTAAAATATTTTTATATTATTATACACGCATTTGAATGATATCTCAAAATAAATTTTGAAATAAAGCACATATCTTTATTCGTAGCTAAAATAAAATCTATTTTTTCCATTTTTTAAACAAATTTTGAGTAGAAAAACCATTTTTTGAATGATATTAAATAATTTATACTATGCAAATCAAGGATTGTATATCTTGTTTATGGTTTGTATATTTGATTCGCTATAAGGGAAGATATTCCCTTCAAAAATAACATGTCTACTTGTTAATATTCCACCAGACTTATCTATACATGTAAATCCTTTTTTATTATTACAATAACCTATGAGTGTGTTGGGTTTAGTTCTATAGTCAAGTTTATGATTGTTATAAGGCTTTAAGTAAGCAAAAATAAACAATCAAAGGTTTTTAGGTTATTGTAATCAGGTTTTTAGGTTATTGTAATTAGGTTATTGTAATTAAGTCTTTCAGTACTCTAATGGGCATTCTATTTATTATATATACTGTAGTATTGAAAACATCAAACCAAAATTTAAGTGATAAAGATGCTTTTGTTAGTAAATGTAAACTTGATTCGCAACCCGGATCATAAGAGTTGATTATAGCGATTGCTTGTATAGATGATTCGGACTACACACTAGAGGGGATAGTGAATCTTTGTGATGAGGGCTCAGAAAAGAAAGATACAAGTCATTTAGTGAAGAAGGCCAAAGATCCATCTAAAAAAGTGCAAGGGAAAACATGCTGTCTCCAAAAGGGTTCCCTTTTTACGGACCAGCCTGCTACCACTTCTCTTTCTTTCGCCAAGGCTGCTAAGCCTTCTTTGGGGTCCGATGAATCTTCAAAGAGTGGGAAGAAGAACAAATAGTACTTTTTGCTGCTTTATTTTGCTTTACGTAGTTTTATTTCATGTACTTTGTTTAGATCGGATGTTTATGCGAGTTTCGGTCCTCGCTTATGACTTCATGGATGATGTACTTGAGACTTGTGATTGATGATACGAAGCTGGTCTCGCTTTATACTTTAGTTGTTATTCTTAGTTTTTTCCGTATGTTTCTATGTATTTGCTTCAAGTTAGATTATAAGTCCTTTGTTTATATGACATTGTAATGAATTTGTGGTATGTTTTGTGAGCATTGGTTTATCCCAATGTACTGGTGTTGCCTCCATACCTCAAGTCATCATGAGTCGTTATAGAGCGATGCATGGTGGAGAACTCCTTATACATTGGTGAGGGCAAAGTTGAGCTTAGCCATGAAAGTCTTTATGTCGATGGTCCGGATTGAGTTAGGTGGTAATGATCGAAAAATAGGTCAAGATTCACTAGATCTATAATTAGTGCTAGTTTGATAGTTTGTTGTTTTTAACATTTTTTTGAGTTCACATTTAGACAACGTATTCTCATTTGTCAAACGTTTAATCCTTTGTTGTTATGTACTTCCAAAGCATCAATGATATAAAATTAGTTAGGACTATTAGTGATGACAATTGATCTGGTTGACTACGCGTGTAGTTTTCGTTTTTTCCTAGTAGGGATTTTTTTTGTTCATTTCTGTTCAAAAGTAAAGTCTTGTTAAAGATAACCTTATATACAACTATGTATCTTAACTTCTCAGCTAAAACGAGATTCATATTCATGACATTGAATGCATCTCCATGCTAAAACGAAAGAATTTTTGCAACCAATTTAAAATTTATTACTAATTGATTTTCATGAAAATGAAATATTTTAAATGAATTATTCTAAGAATAAACGACGTAAAATTTATTTTTAATTGAAGTTAGTACATATAAATTTAAAATTTAATTAAAATGACCTCAAAATGGCGCGGTAGTTTGAAATTCGATTTTAAACTTTGAATGAATGTATAGAATTCAATATAAATCAGAATTTGACAAAACAAGAAACGTTGTAATATTTTGAATTGTAATTTTCTGACGAATGTAAGAAATTGAGATTTCACTTTGTAAATTGTAAGTTATGTTTAAATTAAAATTTAGAATAGTCGCTATGGAATTTAAATATATTTTTAAATGGTATATATGGTCCGTAGAAAACTCACATTTTGCATACGGATGAATTTGGGCTCGAAATGACTTCAATTGGGTTCAAAATGCCATTTAGGTGTTCAAAAACTATAAACTTTGATACCTTTTGAGTTGGGGAAATTTTGGTTTTTTTCATTGGATATAAGACCAATATATCACCTTTTGCGTATGGACGAATTTGGACTTGAAACCACTTACATTGAGTTCAAAATGTCGTTTGTGTGCTCGAAAACTATAAAATTCGATATGTTTCGAGCTTTGAAATTTTGGCACTTGGGTTGGGTCTTGGTTGGCTAAACCTAGTCCACCATGTAGCCCCGAAACTAGCCTCTCCCTCTCATTCACTTCCTCACTCAGAGAAAAAATATAAATAGGGAAAGGGAATGAGAAATTAAAATTCATAAGCTAGGTTTTGCAAATCCAAGCCCAAATCAAGAGAAAATCAAGTGTAGAGACTTGGGTAAACTCCTCCATCTTCATCTCCATCTTCTCTAACTCAACCCCTCTTCTATTTTTTGATATTTCCTATGACCTAACTTCTAGGAAATTTGGGCATTCATGTTTATATTGAAGATTCGTGAGTAATTTTGGAAGAGAGGTTATTCTAGCTTGTTATTGGATCGAATTCTTGCTTCTAACCATCAAATGTGAGAGCTTTGTGAGTTATTCATGAATTCTATGCCATAAGTTCTTGGCTTGTAAAGTATAATTAGTATTCATTGGAGTTTGCATATGCTTGTGAATTGGGTAGGATAGTATAACTTAGTCGATTTCAAGTATTCATGTTACATTAAGTTGAGAATTATGATATGGATTGTCCACACGATCTAATTCATTTGCTACTAGTTGATTTGGTGATCTTGTGAAGCTCTATTATCACTCTAGCAAAGTCTTAAGTCTTCACAACTCGCTTAAATCGATTTTGCATGCTTTGGTTTGGAATTTAGTTCACATTTGAATTTATAAGCCGAATCATTGCAAATCTCTTGTATGAATGTTTGTGTATGTGCATTTGGGTGTTATAACTTGTTTCGGCAAGTCTTTGAAGCCTCATTTGCATGTATATAACATCATAGGCCTTCGAGCATTTGTCGATATCATTTTAAGCGTGTTTTCAAGGCAAATTGTGCATTGGAATAGGATTCAGACGTCTGACCTGCTCCAAATAATTATGGAAACAAGCAGAGCAATTCAGATGTTTGAATTTTTTTTATTCATATGTCTAAATTTTAATTCAGACGTCTGACCAAAAAAATTCAGATGTCTGAAATAGCTCAAAAATGAACTAAATCCTTGTTATCTCAGGAAATTGCAAATGAATGTCCATGATATCGATGTCTTCGGAGACTCTCAGCTCATTGTAAGACAAATAAAAGGTGAATACTTTGTACGGGAACCACATTTGATTCCATATCATTCCAAGGCGACACGGCTCATGGGTATATATTACAATATCACAATCTAAAATGTCTCACGTCGTTGCCCTATTAATACTTCCATGCGGACGCCCTGGCTCATGTGCTGCTATCTCCTCCTCCAGTTTCGGCCGCCTCCAGATCCCTCTTCGGAGAAGCAACTTCTTTCTCCTTGAAGCTGAGACCCGGGTCCGCTCACCGCTCCGCTCCGGCGACTCAGGCTGTACAAATCCAGACCCGTAAAGGAGAACGCCAACCCGAAGGAAATTCTAATGCCCTAGAAAGAAGTCACACAAGGTTACATCATCACAGTGTTTGTTGTTCGGGGACGTGGGTAGCCAGTCGAGCCAAGTTGTGAATACATGCCTAGCCCCCGGAATCTCAGCCAGAACCTTGATAACTAAAAGTTCGCTCAAGATCCTGAGTAATGTCTACCCCCCGAGAACCCAGATCTTAGCGTCCGGATCGACTACCAGAAGAAGCCATGATATGAGAAATGATCCTATAGTGCTACTTCTTTCTAACGTTAACCGAAGAGTCAGAGAACGATCATGACTAAATTAGGTTAAGGATATGATAAGACACATCGATCCATTTTATATCTTTCTTGATAAATGTATCAGCCGAGCAGCCGGTGACCTTTCAAAACGTAAGCTGTCAATACGTTGAGTATAGAGATGCTTTCTTTGAAGCTTTCCTCTATGATAACGACTTCCGTAATCATTGTTGGACACTCTATCTGGAAGCGCTTTTCTAAAATGACTCCACGGCAGACTGCTTTTTCGAAGTATGGTGGCCAGCTTTCAGTTTTGTTAAGCCAGGAACCTTCGTTTTGAAAGAAGACTACGCCGTACTGGTACAAGCAACCGTGGCCGCTAAACCATGGGAGTTGATATGGAATCCTGAGGTGATGACATCTTACGACAAAAAAAACCTGGTCCTTGGACGACAAAAGATCCAAGGAACTGATTCCCCTACCCCCATTCCTATCGTATCGATAGGTGCAGTTGCTAGTAGCAGTTAGCTTCCATTCCATCGATCCCAAGAGCGTCCCTGATAGTTCAGTTGAACTGGCGCCTCTCCAGCCTTTGCTCCAGGTGCTGCGCTGTGCTGCTTGAGTGCCTAAACGACGATTATGCTACTGGCGAAGCCATTGGGTTCGACCCCTTTTGCCACGTCTGGCTCGGATGGATCTGGTTCCGTAGGGCCAGCTCGTGATCATGAAACTTTTTGGCGGTCCCGGGTCCGGCTCTTGAGAGACTGAATCACGCTTATCCGTTACTGAGGACGAGCATAAGGATTGTCTAGGTCTGGCTCTCGTCATTGAGAATATCGATCCCGGGAGCAAAAGAGATTGATAAAGCGATAGCCTCGAGCTAGTTGGAGCGGTGAATTCAAGGGATTAGGTTTCTGTTCCGTGAAAGAAAGAGCGGATTCTCTTCTTCTAGTATATTTCCCGGACTTTTTCAATTTGAAAATCTTTCTAACGCGGGGCAGAGGGAGGGAGTAGTTCGCCTAATCGAAAATGACAAGCATACAATACATACCGTAGGCAGAGGTGGTGTATACCGGCCAACCCAGGGAAGTGAGAGATAAAGAACGAGAGTTTAAAGCGGTCGTGCTTCTAGCGAGGCTTCACCTACGCTTGAATTTGACTGGACAAGTGGTATTTCGCTTCGGGATGCCTATCGGCTCGAGTGTTGCGCCAAGGTTTGATGAAGCAGGGGGACACGGATAGGACTCGTCTCGGGTAAGTTTCAAGATCCTAGGATTAGAAATCCTAATATAATAAAAAAAAGAAATATAAAATTTGCCCGGTCCTAGCAATTCTAAGAATTCAAAATTGTGGCTATATGTAAGAGTCTAAAATAAAAGGGCCAGAGAAACCGACGCACTCCTCATTGGTAGGATTGGATTGTTCATCCGAAGGGCTTTTTTTTGCTCCTCGATCCGAGTCTCGTTTGATGAAATGATGCTTACGATTCTGTTAGTGAGAAGCTAAGTTCCGCTTTAAGCCCGACAAGCGGGCAAGAGAACTAGCCCTAAAAGCAGGCAACCAAGAGAGGTAGGCGCGGAAGGAAGTGCTTCCAGTCGATTGAAGCGGAAAAGAGATTTCTCCCCTCACTAGAAGACATTCCCCTCGGCCCTAGAAGCAACCAGAAGAGAAAGCCAAAGCCCCCAACTCCCCGAGACAGCTATTGGCATCAGGGGGCAGCGATGACCAGGACCCGCACCCCCGGAAAAAGCGAAAGGCTCTCGTTCGGCCCTCCCTATAAAGCCTTCCCCTCGTTTAAAGAAAGCCCTCACTGTGAGCTAGACAGCGAGTCAGCATTCGTCCAACTATTTAGGTCCATGATCCCTCGCCCCGGTCTCTAGATGATAGGATTCCTTTCCCTTTTATTTTAGACTCTCACCAGATCCCCTTGGCTCAGACAACCACACGAGCGTCTACACCAAGTTTCGCAGTCACTACGCACATACAAGGCAGCCCGAGTAGCGCCTCCATTTATGCAGGCCCTATCAATAAGGCAACGGTGGCTAAATTAATATGGCAGTTGTGACTAAGAGATTTCGTTGTGGGCGCTTGTCAATCGCGCTTACGCCCCTTGGCAAAGTTTTGGGGAAATCTTCATTTCAATTAAAGACAATCTTTTGGTTAAATGGGTCCAGTGGTAGGTTCAGGAATTCCCGTTTCCACAATCTTGTTGCCTGTACCGCCGAGTTCCACGAACGAAGAGAAGGAATGATTTGTTTGATTAATCGCCTGAACCTGCCTTGCCGGGAGGGGTGGCCTAATCACTAATAGATCTCTCAACGAGAGCCTCATTCTGTCTAGAGGAAATTGCTTCGGCGAATCCAGTTGATTAAGTCGTTGTGTCCGTCGATACCCACCTGCTTGGAGTGCGGGTAAGGGCTCACCTGTTGATTGTGTCGTTGCATGCTTTTTGGTAGAGCCAGCCCCCACCTCCCACGGCTACAGCCAGCATCAGGATGGTACCTATAAAGGTATAGGCACCAGTTCATTCAGTCAATGAAGCTGCAGTCGGTTCTGATGATTATGCCGTTGATTCGGTAGATGAGAAATTCATTAAATAAGGCTTCCGGTTCAGCGATAGATGTAGTCGATGGGGTAGAGGGTCTGCAGATACTCGTCGAGCTCCTCATTGCCCCAATCTTCCCTGTAGGCTTCCTGCTCCGCCAGCGCGACAACTGTCCAAATCATTTGACGCTTCTTCTCACTGAGCAGCTCCTCGACTTCCACTTCAGGTTTGGGGAGCTCCGGCAGGGGGACTTGAGTCTCAGCAGAACCGACTGCAGCTTCTCTCTCCATTCCCTCATCTCCCGGGTCCTCAACCTAATTTTCTCAGTTGGGGGAGCAGAGGTAACCTCGAGCGGTGGCTGGGCAGTGATCTTTGTGGGAGCGGGGGTAGCACTCGGAAGGCTGGCCGGGCTTGTGTTCTTCCGAGCGGACGAGGTCGGCTCGGTGACCGAGGGCTTGTGTGGAGGCGGCATTGCGAAGTATTAATAGGGCTTGGACGTCACTTCTGAATTTCTCTGCTTGCTTTTTGGATGGGCCGCATATATGTCGAACGGATTCACAATAAACAATCATCAAAGGCGATTGAAAAACATAAAAAAAAAGAAACGCCAACCCTCGTGTAGTTCATCTGCTTTGCCGCAAGACTCAGTAGGGTCATAGAAAGATGCTTGGGGGTAGTGGCTGTAAGTTCGAAGGGTTGTTTCTTACTCGAGTGAGGAGGAATTAATATACTGGGCGATGTGAATAAGCAGAAAAGGAAATAATTTGGGTTTGAACTTACGTTCTCTGTATGGAGCTAAAGAAACCTATTACTGGAATACCTACAAAGAATGATTGACCATCCTAGTATATTAATTGGGCCCAACAAAATGAGAGTTTAGGACCCTCCCATCAAAGAATTGAATTAAGAAGCCTTATTTAATGAATTTCTAATCGAGAACGAACTTTGCTCTCGAGCTACCCCGTACTTGTGCGGATTGATGGGCTGTTTGCGAGGAAGTCCGGATACCACGTCAAAGGACCTGGCCTAAGCGTGATAGAAGCCTATAGCAATCTGGTTTTTCCCACTTTTCTAGTTACTGAGAGAGAGGCCAACTCTACAGTTCGCTTGTTCACTTCGTTCAAGGCACGAAATACAGAGTTCCAGAGGCGCAATTAATATACTGGGCCCGGATTAATATTTTCGCTTTATGCTTTTTAGTTCAAGTAGGTAAGCCAGTCAGCAAGCCTATTCATTCCATGCAAGCAAAGAAGCAGTGGCAGGAAGTACTTAGCTTTCTAAGGTCTCTATGCCAGTCTGCCCTATAGATAGGAGCTGGTAGAAATTCCTTCTCTCCTTCCCAACGCTATCTGTCCAAGGTGCTTGCGCTTGCAAACAGTGCAAAGGGTACCAAGCAATCTTGCAAGCTTCCGTTTTCCAGTTCAGAATCCGATGTGAGGAAAAGAATCCTAGGTCAAGTATATATATTCGCACGGTACGGGACCTCATTCTTTTAGTCACCCAAATGGAAAAAAACAGCATTGAAATGGATGGAGCATCTAGGTCGTGAGGCTCATCGACACAATACAGTTTGAGTATATTAATTGGGGTGCTTGAACTTGCCCTGCTTTTATTTATTATATTAATTCGTTCCTGTTTTGCGACTTCCTGTTGGTCACCTTCCTATTTGGACAATTATTCCTGCAAAGAGTTCCTTCTATTCTGAAAGAAATTTCTAACAGTGGATATCTTAACTATCGGATTAACTGTGCAGCCTATTCTGATTCAATTGCGCAAGCACCTATTCCGTATACTATGGCATGTCCCCTGCTCAAAGAAGGAAGACGATCCGGGACCCTATTCTTTGTGTAGTATCCAATCTGGAATAATATACTTTTATAGGAAATTTCTTCTTACGGAGTTCACAACGTGGATACCAGAGATTTTTTTTATATATTAATTCGAAGCATTGAACGATTTTTTACCTCATTGATTGTTGACTGGTGGCATTGCACTCACTCTTCGTTGACAACTCAGCGAATGAGCCTATGTACGTATGGCCAAGTACGCTCGTTAGGCAAAATAGATAGGTCAAGGACAGGATAAGGGTGACGAGAGCCTATAACGACACCCCCCAACCAATCAAACTCTTGCCTATCCCTATCCCATAGATGCAGGGGCTTGTTGCGTAATGGCTTCTTCTTCCTCTAGACCCCTAAAAATGGGGATTTCTCTCTCTTCCTTGCCACTCTTAGTAAGCTGCTTTCTAGCGAGTCTTTCCTGAAGATGAAGAAGTGGATAAGACGAGATGTGCACTGTTCGCTGTGTTCTCTCGCCCGTCACTGGAGAAGCAGATCCACAACCAAAAGCAGAAGCAGGGATCCGGGAAGACAACCCAAGCTAGAGAAGTAAGACTTCATTTTGGCTTTCCTTGATCACTATTACTTTCCGTCAATCCTTTCGCAAGCACCTCAAGAGTTAGGTAATCCTATGAATATGCACCGATGAAAACATCCGAAGTTTTATCCGCTCCTTCCTAGCTGCTAAGGCGACCAACGGGAGGCCGCACCTAACTAATAAAAATTCCTGAGGGACGCGAGTGTTTAGTTAATCTGGGTTGCCAACCCGACGGGCCTACAAGAAAGATCCAGAACTTTTCCCTATAATTCAACCTCCGACCTCTTTCTGGCTGGTGAGCTCCTCTAAAGAGACTAAGGCGACTAGCTCTCAAAGTGAGTTGGCTTCCGAGCGCTTTTATTAATATACTGGGCGCTAGTAGGAGGGAAGGGCGTCTAGCCATATCAAAAAGAACCATCGGACTCTACTCTAGTTCTATCGTCCACTTCTGATTGGCGAAGTCGCAATACTGGTGGCTTCATCTCGGCTAGCCAATATTCCCCCCTTTTGGGAAGTAGGAATCCACGGGCCCGTCAGTGGTATAATAAGGGCTGCTTCCAACTCAATATACTTACGCCATTTTTTATTTCAAAAAAGCGGGATCCCTTTAGGTGAAATTAATATACTGGCTTTCCTCAATATATAAGCTCGGCTCTCAAAGTGAGTTGTCTTCCCTGCCCGCCATGCCAGACGGACCTAGTCTCTTACACAATCAGGTAAAGTAAGGACTGGTCTAAGGCAGTCCGCTTGCGCCCCTCGCCTGGTAATCTTTCGGAAAGGTTGCTTCCGTTTCCTCTTCTTCGAGTTGACTAAAGTGGTGCGCCTTCGCTCCATTCCAAAGTAATAGGATCCGTCCTTTCGGAATCCTGTATCGAAGGAAGTCAGATAGAAGGCCGATCGGTTGCGGACTCCGCTAACGCGCCGGTCAAGGCGAATGGATGTGGTGAAGTTACCATTTACTACTTAAGTTAAGATATTGTGTTAGCAAGCAAGACGCGACTTCTCGCTGATGATGTTTAGTCAGGTGCGAAGCGTGCTCTCTCTCTATGAAAATAGTCGTCTGTCTCACTTCCGGAAAGCACTCCTTCTCCGTTCTTCTGCGATAATCATGTTCCGCTGATATGTATAGCCGTAGTGGTTCTTCCGGGCATTAGCACAGGTGCCTCAGAGAGGTCATCCTTGATTCGTCTAAAGGCTAGGGGCATGGCTCTCGTCCTATACAAAAAGATAGGCTGGTCGTTGTTTATCTTGAGGCGTCTGAGACTTAATCGCGCTTCCAAAGAGCTGTGAATGAAGTTGTTCATTTGAGACTTTTGATATTTGAATTTTCTAAGACACGGTTGTAATTGAACTTCCATTGGTCCAATAGCCCTGATTGGAAGCATATAGCAGACATCCATCCTCGGCATCCATTTTGTGAGTTTTATCTAATTGACTTGATCAAAAATGGTAGTAATAGATATGCTTCCTGTTATTTACTTAATGTTAAGATTTGTTCGCAAGGATGCTGATAAGAAGCTGATGCAGGAGTGTCGTATCTCAAAGGATACACATCCCCCAAGTGATAGGTTAATCAGGGTTTATTCATCCAGTGATGAGGGTAATAGGCCAGTCTTGTTCAGATCAAGTAATATGTCACTACCTGAGCCTTATTGTATGAGTTGTCTTAGTTATGGCCTGGAATGGGTGAAATTTGGAACCCTCCATTCCAGTTTCAAATTTGCAAGAGAATATGGAGATGATAATAGTGGGTGGTTTTTCTGAAGACATGAATTTCTGTGATCGCTGTGGTGCATTGTATGTTTCATCCTCAAAAGCTTATCAAAGTCAAATGCTGGCGGCCGGTGATTCATCATCAGAAGAGGATGGTGGTGTTTGTAATCACTCATCAGATGACTCATCGAATCAATCACTATCTTATGGTCCGTGAGAGAAAATTAGCACCAGCTAGAAAGTCTTCTACCCCTAAACATAATAGATCTTATAGTAGTCATGCTTATGCTTATTCGTCTTCTTCCTCTGATGAGCAGTCATCATCTAATGATTCAATACCAATCAGTCAATCATCCCCGAAACCAATCATAGACCAGAGTTTTTTAGAGAAGGAGCTTCCTCTATTCTGGGATAATGTTTACTCAAAAATGAGTTTTGATCAGTATATTTCTTTGACAAGCACACAATTATTCTCAAGGATACGAAGACTCTAAGGGGGACTGAATTATTAGTTTCGTTTCGTAGAGTTAACCGAGAGAGTTAGTACACGCAGTTGAAGCAATAGTTAAGCTAGTTATAATTTATATTATAAAATAATAATAGATTTTGTCGGCCCCAAGGGCTCGACCCATTCTCCAGTCTCCCGCACTGCTCAAGTGTGCGACTCCGTATGAGGACCTCCTTCCCGCTCTGCCCACTCTCCGTTCACACGGTTCTCAAAGCGGAGGAAGGGTGGGCAGCAAGTACCACGAGCCCTCTGTCCCACACATCTATCATGAAGCAAGTGAAGTTCACCGGTTCCACCGAATGCTCCTATCTCTCGGCAAAGATCGTGTGAGTGTGCAGTTATGCTTCGGATGCTTCGCCATGGGCCTGTTCCCTTTTCCGGTGCACTCGCTTTGTATCTCCGACACACAAGGAAGGACGCGGTGGGAAGGAAGCAGCCCTAGCCTCTGTCCGGCCGATCATTCCGCTGGCATCTCGCATTCACGCCCCCGTTTGACTGCCGCTCGGTGATGTAGTTGTAGATACGTGAGTCTTAGTGGGTCGTTGGCTCCACCTGTTATCTCTTTCTACGACATGCTGTTGTCGTCACCATATTCAATATGTCACTTAGTCATATCTGCTGCCTCGCTGCGGGTCAGCACCTCCGAAAGAAACGGAGGACTTCATTCAGTGACTCCGCGATCGCCCTCTGAACGATCAAAATAAGGTAAAGCTTGAAGATAAGTTTTGTACTCTATTAATTTCTCAGTCCCTCTAGTCGGGTGGGCGCCGGCCGGTCTTTCGGCCGGATCCCCCTGAAAACCGTACGTGCGGGTCTCCCCGCATGCGGCTCACGCCATTCGAGGTGGCCCAGCATTCATTCGAAAATCCTTTTTCAAATTGAGACTGCTCGACCTCGGAAGCGAATTCGCGTGTAGGCAGCACTGAGAGACCTTATTAAGTATTGCAAAAGCTACCGTTGACTCTATCTATTCATTGATCCATTGGCTCCCTCCCTTTCCAAGAATGAATGAGCCCTTCCATTTTCGTCAAATGACCCGGCCTCCCCTGGCTCTTCCACCGTCCGAGAATAGTTTGGATCGCTCGTCCCGGTTGTCCCCGAACTCTCACCAATTAATATACTAAAGCGGAGTGAACTGGACCTCTGGAAGAGGTCGCCTCACTAGAGCTCGCCTCCCTATGCTCCCCCGGCGCAGGCCTACCACGCTTCGCGCCTGCGGCGTTTTCGCCAGACGGTCTTTGCCAGTAGTGCCATCCTCCCCGCAGGCTGTCTGTATGGGTGGGTTGTCCCTTGCTGCTACGTTCTGTTAGGCGCTATGGATTACAGGAAATAAAGTGCTTGACTTGGACAACAGGCGGGTTACACGTTCCGCTGTGCCGAGATGTGAGGTGCAGGTGGTGATGATCACCCCGGGGTATGCGCTAGCGCCCTTGACGGGCACTCCAGGACCCGCCAACGCTCGTGAAAACCCAGGTCTCCCTTGTTGGTTGTCTTTTAGTCGCCCCTCACTTCGCTCGAAGGCGACAACCGGGAGGCGACCTCTAGGCAGGCGACCGAAGGAAGGGACGAGGCGACCTCTAGTGAGCTTCTCCCTTGCGGGAGCCCAGTATATTAATTGGCGGAGGGAGGGCAAAGACAGGAGCAGCTCCTGATCGAAACCCGGGAGCAGTAGCAAAGCTAGCTGCGGGAGTCGCAGGAAAGGCGACCGGAGGAAGCGTAGCTGAGGGAGACGACCGAAGGTCTAGTCTAGGGAGGTATACTTCGAGGACCAAGAAAAGTTATTTATACAAGGGCATGAGGCGAGCGTAAGTGAGCAATTAATCCTCGCCAGTATATTAATTGGAACTCCCAGTATAAACAGACCTTTACTATATTAATTGGGTCCACTTTCGCTTTAGTATATTAATTGAAATATATTAATTGGGTAGCGTAGCTCTAACAAGGGAGGGACCTCTTCCAGAGGTCGCCTCCATTCATCCGACCGGATGTGTGGATAACGAGGCCACCTTCACAACCTTCTCCCTTCTATCCCGGTAGGGCGGTTCGCTTGAGTTGCTCAACCAATAGCTTGGATTGCCCGGTGCTCATGACGCGCTACGGAACCCCCACCCTGCCGGGGGACCGAGCAGGGCATAACTAGCGGCATAGGCGCCTACTCAGCGTCAGCGGCTTCGTGCCGCACAGGAGTGATCCAATATGTGGTTCCGCACGTTCCACCACTTCTCCGTTCATTTCCAATACTGAAACACCATGAGCAGCAGGATGTTGAGGTCCGGATTTCGAAGTGAAATTCTTGATTTGCCCGTTCCTAGTCGTCTTGGGAAGGTGCTTGCGAAATAAGAAAGAGATTATTCCCCTAGAGCTTGTCCAGTACCACCAGTACTAAAAATGCATCTCCTTCGCCCGCGCGCTTGTAGGCCCTTTCTTTCATGTCAACTAAGCTAGAAGTTAGCTTTTTCAAGGCCGCTATTCCTGCTAGGGAATGAAAATGAATAAGGCCCTTTCTTTTCTTCTATATCTAATTGTAGTTCTTGAGCGCAGGATGCTTTTCGGGGAGGCCTCTTCCATAACAGATCGTCCACCAGCTTCGCTACCTTGGCATCCCATTTCGGAACTAGCCTGGCCTGTTCCGCTCAAGCGCTTGATCAGAGCTTCCTTGACCGAGAGCTATACCTCTATCATCTCGATTGTCCGGCCAGTATATTAATTGGGGAACGAGACCTTCCTCTCAGAACCACATTCCGGGGCTTTTTCCCTAACAACCACTGTGGAATCCATTGTCGCAGAGATTCAGAGCGTACCTGGGCCCTTCCTTCGGTCAATAGAATGGATCGGTCCCCAATGAATATACCTCCCCAATTAATATACTAAAGGGGATTAATTCCTCACTTACGCTCGCCTCATGCAATTATTCTTTCTCCTCTTATAGCTCCTCTCCTCCTTTCTTTGACTACCTCTCTCGTGGGTCAGGACTATCTTATCGTGGACTCGCTCTGTCTCTTTCAAAAGATTGAAATAACCTACCATGAATGTAATTCCTTTCTGCAGAGTCAAACTTCGGTTAGATATATAGCCTGAGTGAACTGGATCGGAATCAAGTCATTCAACCTGGGCATCCTTAGAGTCTGGCTAGAAAATCATTGCAAAGAAATAGGCCTTGCTTCAATTATTCCATCACATATAATATAGAAGTCGTTGAATGAGAGAGATGTAGTTGGTTATAGACTGAGTGAGCGGAGTAATTTCGAACAATTAATATACTGGGTCTCAAAGCTTCTTAGGTCAAGTGCCAATCCTGTCTTCTTAAGATCTTCTATCAGTCTAGGGTTGGCGTTCTTCCAGATCGTATTTTTCCTAATGTAGTACCACTATCCAATGAGAAAAATCCTGCTATTGAACTTCTGTGGAGATGAACAATAAGGAATGAAGGTAATCAATTGGGGTCCTTCTTCGTGTACAGTTCTCTAAGAAATGTGCGATCAAAGAATTGAGGATTAGTGCATTTCCATTTTTGGAATGCTTAAGTGTTAAGGGCATCTTGCTATGGGCACATACATGCGAGTCCTCTTGCTCCAATACTTTCCTCCTACTGCTCATTATCTGGAGCGACTTCCATACTTATTTCACCCGCAAGTCCCAATTAATATAGCCAATTAATATGCTTTCAACGATCCATTTGAGAATTTGCTCGTCACGCTTCGCTGGTTTGTTTTTCGTAGGCGAACAGGAATCAAACTGACTCCAGTCCAGCCATAGGAGACACCTGAGTGAAAGGAGCAAATAGAGTTCCTTCAGCTTCCCGAAAACAACGTGAAGTCAACGCCCTATATTAATGCTCCTCGTTTTTATTCAATGTTGATATGACTCATCCAAGATCTTGCACAGGGCTCTTGCTTGCTTACAAAGTTGAATTTTTTTGGTTAACGAGACTTGGAAGATTTCTTGCTAGCTTCGCAAGCACCTTCTTTTTTACCCGGATTGAGAAGTGAGGTGAGCCAGGAGAGGAGACAGGGGAATAATCCAATCTGCTCCTTCCTCACTAGGAGCAACATTGACATGAATTGGAGAGGGGTTGGCAAACAAGTTGCCACTAAGAGCAAGTGTAACTGAATGTAAGAGCTCTTCATTTTTCTATCATCCCTGGTCCCTTGAGGGAATGTCTACATCAAGCGAAGGTGCGTAGCGAAAGAGAACCTTACGGCTCTATGCCTTGGTCTTCATGGCTGTGTGGCTATCTTTCCTTCAGTGGGTGAGGCCATTTAGATGGGTAAGGGCCGACCTACCAGGTCTTTCATCGAAAGAAGGTTTTCGTTCTATTGAAAGAAAGAATGGCAAGTGATTCGCCAATAGAAAGAGCTTATTCTCAAGTAACTAATTCGTAAACAATTGATTTGTAAACTACCTCTGCTTCGCAACCAGTGTTTCAAGTGCCAATCCCAAGCTCTCCAACGGCAGCATTCCAAGCAACCCTAACCAGCAGCGCTTCCTCGAAGGCGAAGTAAGCACCGTAGATAGATATAGTGTAAGCAAGCAAGGGGGCGAAGCGGTAAGCAAAGATCAATTGAGAATAGTTGGATAGGTTGTAGGCGTATTAGAATATTGGAGACCGATCCAAACTATGAAAGTCTCTTAGACCGAAGAGGAAGGAATATATTAATTGGGCGCTTTGGTTGTAAGACCGAAGGAATACAAGCACACCTTATTGTCTTACCTCTTTTCGACCGCCAGTAGAAACCATTTTCGAATACATACTTTCTTTATTTTGGAAGGATATTATACAAACAGCTGAGACGTTCCCAGTATTAATCCTAGCATGGGCGAAGCACAGTCTATTTGTTATGGTACCTGACCAGCCTACCCATGACTTCTTTACCTTAGACCGGTGAGAAACGGACTTTGCGCAGAGGTTTCTTTTCAAGCTGAGTCGAAATATCGTAAGAGAAGCAAATGTTAGACCTCCTAAACGAGACTCAATTGAGTAGCCATTCATGCTCCTTCTTTCTCTCAAGATCCTTGCTATCGAGCAATTAATATAGTAAAGGTGAGACGGCTGAGTAACCTTTTGTGTTGACCGCTAAAATCCCAGGTCACATTGCGTGCGGGATGTGTCAACTATCAAAAAAGAAAAATGTGAATAGTATCTACTTATTTATAGGAGAGAGCGCAAAGTAAGATCCTTTGATTTCGAGCCTGCAAAAATCTATGTGAACAACTAGGGGCCCCTATTTAGCGATTACTAAGGATCGATTGCTAAGAGCACTTTTAGATCAGCTAGCTTCTTATACTTTTTCTTATTATTCCTAAGCTCTTCTAAGAGAGTGGATCTCTTGAGTCTTCTTCTTAAGTACTTCCCGCTTGTGGCAATGGAAGTACTTACTTTGCGGTTTCCTTTTTTAGTGGGCCAAATGAAGAAAGAGGTCCAGTCGAGCAATTAATATACCGGCTCCTGCAGGCCAGAATTTTTAGTTCTCTAGTGGAGGCGAGCCAAAGCCAGTGACAGTTCCGCTAGTTAAAGTGGACTATCAAATTAAGAACAGTCCCTAGACTGGACGTTTATAAGCTAGTAAAGTCTGGTGTAGGTCTTCCCCAGCTAGGAGTAGACAGAGAATTTCAGCCTTTTTTCTGAAATATATATCCATGAAGGGGAACTTCTTCCTTTAGGAGTTGGAATCTAAGAAAGCGGGGGAATTGTGAAGTATACCTCCCGCAAGGTCGCCTCCCGCTCCCCCAACCCAATAGTATAGCCTATTCTTACATTGGTATAAAAGTCCCTCACCTGATTGCTTACGAACACAAATTAATATACTGGGGCGGGTCCCGGCTCATTTTGAAAGTGACATATTGATTTCATTCTAGTTCAACTGTTTATTAAGTAGTAAATCTATCCACTTATTTTATTACTACTTGATTGGATTGGTTGAGGTAATTGGAAGTGATCGGTAGGTGACTAAGTTATTCTGGGTAAGCAATAGAAGGGATGTCGAGGAGCTAGCGTAGCTGTATACTTAGGAGATGTGTCTATAAACAACATTGGTAATCAGAAACGAATATACGAGCTCAGGTGCAAAGCGAAAGAAAGCAAGGTGCGTAGCGAGGAATCTCTCCGGATCCAGGACTGGAGTTCGGCATTCAGTTGACCTTGACTTATCTAGGAGTATTTACTTAAGTGCAAGGCGGTTCACCAAGAGTTTTAGTTCACCAAGCAAGAGAGCCTAACAGTAAAGCTCGGGTTGGCGTTGGTGTTGTTATGCCAGCGTAGGACAACTCCCATAGTGCCTCTTATTAGAGGGCGAGATTGATTCTTCCCTAGCTTTCATATGCGTCTTAGATTCAGGAAGAAGAGGTTACGAGTGAAATAAAAATAAATAAATTAGCATTCCGGTCTCATCCCATATAAGACTGAGTGCCTCTTCGTTAGCGGCCCTATTCGCTTGAAGGCTGAGCATAGACCGGATTCAACAGACCCCGTGTACTCATTGCTTGTGCTAGCTCTCCGGGTTCCTGGTATTATGTGCATGCTACTGTGCAAGACGGATCGGATTCTCAGGCATATGCGGGTGCAGGGGAATAATGGAAGCCGACAGCGCCTATTCTATTAGTAAGCGTGAGCGACGACTGCTTTCGATGCGGAGTCTTCCGAGGGAAGATAGATTGGAAGGCAAGTCGCTAATGCATCTACTAGGCCGGAAGCAGCAACCTGATATGCTTGAGTTCGCTTCTCCCCTGAACTAGTTGTGCCAACCCCAGTATATTAATTTGGCAGAGTCTCTCAAATGTTTATACTGGATTTCCTAGTATATTAATTGGGCGGGAATCATCCTTTGCTTCTAGTTGGCTAGCCTTTGATTCTTGGGAAAATCGCTATCGATAGATAGTCTGCAGAAAAGAAGCCTAAGTGGAGTCAATAGAAAACTACGGACAAGTCCATACCTTAAACCTATCCAGTCGCCCGAGCTAAGTCAGAAGCTCACATAGCAGGTGCGGATGCAACGAGTTCAAGGTGTGCAGCGACCAGTTTATTAATTGGTTCTTAATTGGCGAAGAAAGAGGAGACCCCCGATCTCAATTAGAGTAGGGAGTTCCACTAAGAAAGAATACAGGCGCAGCTCATAAGCTAATAACTAATATAGAGAAGTTCCCCATTATAGCTACGATTCCATAAACTCACTTATCGAAATCAGTAGGAGCCGGTCCAGCAACAAAATTGCTTTAGCTGGGGTGTTCAGCTCTTTCATTCGCGGATTAGCTTGAAATCTTAGGCTTAACAGAAGCTATGGCAATATATTGGACATGATTGATTTAGCCTTCCTAAGCAGAGCTCTATCATAGTATGCCGAACCTAATCCAATTAATATACTGGGGGGCCTTAATATAGACTAGGGGGCGAACCACTCTTTATTTACTGAGGGATAACTATTGACCAATGTTTATACTGGGCGACAGATTTCATGTGGTTAGTGATGGGCACCCCTACCCCTAATCGAGTTGACAAGGAACAACTCAAACAAGCAGCAACCGAGAAACGAGGGCCCTTCCCAATCTCAATACGGGCTCGTACGTGTTATCAAATAATCATAGTTTGGATTGCCATGATTTTTTTTTACAAGCGGAGAACCCCGAATCGAATTCATCGAACTCATTGCTTCGCACCTCTTTGTCTCTGTCCGGTGGTCTTAAGTCAGCTGAGCTAAGTCCGGTAGGAAGCTTTTCATGCAAGTAGCCATGGTCTTAGGGTATTTGTTGTTGCTGTTCGGGTTGTTTGAGTCCTCCCGCTCACAATGAATATACCTCCCCAATTAATATACTAAAGGGGATTAATTCCTCACTTACGCTCGCCAAATTAATATACTGAGGTCGTAATTAATATACTGCCTTCCCGGCTATGCTCCTGCTGTAATTAATCCTCTCCCCCGGTCGGAATAGCGATGTGTCTTAGGAATTTTCCTCGGCTCAGGTGCGTAGCGATGCTTTCTAAGGAATATTCCTTGTTGATCGGCCTGAGATTGGTAGAAAGAGCTTTCCCTTGTTGTTTCCTTTCATTAATTCCCGGGGCCAAGCAATGATTTTCTAGCACAGCGCCTGGCAGTTCAAAAGAATTTGACTTAGGTTATTACCTCGTTGACAAATGGGAACCAATAGTGCCACCAAGTGATCAATTACATAATTCCTTGGGGAAATTGGACAACTGTAACAAATGGGTCAGCGAAGCTTATGTTTTCTATGATTATTTCACAAGCAAGAAAGATATAGCCTGGCCTAACAAGCAGCTCCCCTCTCTTTTTTAACAAATGGGTCAATGCGCCAACCCTCTCTTCTTTAGTATAACAAGGAGTGCTTCGGCTAGTTCTCTTTCGTTGATCTTGCATAAGGAAGGCCGTGGAGATTGGGATTAGTTCCTCCCGTTGGTCGCCTAGCCAATTCGTCCAAAAAGGGGGATTTCTTCGCAATTAATATATTCCTAGCTGTGAAAGTTATGTTTTTGTTGATATTGCTATTACATTTGGCACGGAGAAATTCTTCAATTATTTCATATCTGGCGGGAATTCCTTGTTTTGTTCCACTTTGATATCCCTGGAAACGCAACGGAAACGGAAGAGCTAGTAGAACGTGTGGAAACTGTCATGTCGTGAAAAAGAAAGGCGCCAGTATATTAATTGTGAGCGGGACGAAGAAGAAGCAAGAAGATCCGAAGCAAGAAGGCGCTTTCCTACTACTTTACCCTGATTTGACTACTTCCCTAGGGATCAGCGAATTTCCTTTACCAGCTATATGAGACGAAAAGTGATAGGCGACCAACGGGAGTGATTTTCCTGAATTTCCTAAGAAATTTCATCTCAATTTTCCTGTTTGATGGAATTGAAAAAGACGGGGTAACCATGGATGAATTGGACAGCAATATTAATACCTTGGAGCCTACGTAACTTAGCGCCCTTGGGGCTACCTTAGGCGATCATCCGAGCTTTCTTGTGAGCAGGGAGAACTTGTTCAACGTGAAGCTAAGGCTTTGCCCAGCAGGGGGGAACATAACTCCCAGTGCCAACCAATCAAAGCGGCCCCTCACATCTGCTAGTTCACTTACATCGATCCACCAAAGAGATTCCATTTCTCCCACGAAGAAAGGGGCAAGTAACTGTGCGTCGCTCACTCCGCGGTTGGCGCAGTATATTAGTTCTGAGTTGTGAGCTCCAGCTCAGGAATAAGACCCCGCATCTATCTAAGATAACGAGTTCCAACTGGCTAGATTCAGGCAGAGAAGAAGGCCTTGGCCCACAAGTAGGTCGTTCAGCTTTCAATAGCGTCTAGGGGAAAGGCGCCGCTTACTCAATGCCCGGCTTCCGTTATTCCTTAGAGCGACTAGTAATGTTAATATATAGCGCCCCTCTATGCGAACAATCGTCTATCGTGCATGGGGAATCCAGAGAGCTAGCAATTCGCGGAGTCAATCATATAAAGAAACTCTTTCTTCCGGAAATTAATATACTGGGGTCTCTAACTAGAAAAGTAAATGCACCGTATGTATAGTTAACTTGCGGATATCAATAATCACTTACCCCGCGTTAGTAGAGTGAGGAGTGAACTGAAAAAAATACAGTTGTCAGGAGGGTATAACTTCCGACGGCTTAGACATTAGGCATGAGAATCGGCTTTTATCTTTCTTAGAAAACAAGTCATTCACTCACATCCGTTGATTGCGGTGCGCCATACACCAAGCTTGTTTCAGAGCGGATGTCAGGAGTGGAAAGGAAGAGTTGTACCGAGGTGCATTTTTTAAGCTCGAAAAAGAACAATTTCAAATACTGAACTGAAAAATGAAGAATACCATCATCGAGTCAAGTAAATATCCTGCCGTAGTTTTAGTATCGCTTGGAAAGAAAGCCAAAAAACTCTCAATCAAGCCCTCACACCCGGTAGGTTAAAACCCCCATTTTCCAAAACCTCTACCAAATATATAAAATAAAATAAATTAAAGCAGGGGCATCCTCTTATCTTGTTCGTATTCTAGTTAAAACCTCTTCTGATAGGTAGGTTCCTATCCTTTATCTATCAGCAAATGGATGAAATTCACTTGTCAGAATCCATATACGGAACTACGTAAAATCAGGCCATGGTCGCAGCATCTGAAATCGTTTGTTCACCCGAAAGTAAGTCCTCTCTCCACGCTAAAACGCTAAATCATTTTGGCTCTTTCACACAGCATCGAGGGCTTTTTCATAAGAAGCAGCACTCTATTGTCCACTTCGATAGCTTTCAAGAGTATCTTTCATACCCGGGGTCTCCAACCCCCTCTTTCTGGCGGGCCTTCTTTCCTCTGCTTCCTTGTGCTTCTGAGATCGCTAGCAATTTTCCATTGACTGATTCACTAAGCCAAGCATTGGAGCAAGCTAGGAAGACCGCTTTTTCCATCATCCAAGTCCATCTCCGGCCCCCTTCTTCCTAAAGCCCCGCTCCAGCCTGCTCCTTTATCTGTCTTATAGTCGGCTCCCCATTCATCTTCTGTCTCCGGTGCCTTTCGGGAACGTCTCTCTCCGCTACTCCCTTTTTGCTCATAAGTAAGTAAGCTCTTCTCCACGGCATATTTTGACTCTTACCTTCGCCCAGTATATTAATTGGAAGGTGGCTCTTCTATCTTATCTTGTATTCTTTATAAGCTGCTACGCTTCCTTCATTCGGTTTCTGGTTCTTGGCTGAACCAACCAGTAGGTCCTTCGACCCTCAAAGCAATACGGTATGCTGTCCAGCAAACGCAAATGCAATTCGTGCTCAGAAAAAGTCAGCTCGAATATTGCCTCAGCTACGCTACCTCCTTCACTCTATATCGTAGAGACAATAGGTTAAACTCCTCCATGTACTCTCTCATAGAGATTTCAAAATAAAAACAACCGATTCTGAAACTTATTTAATAAGTCCGCTTCGACATCACCTGGTAGAAATGAATCCTTAAACTTAAGAACTTCTTGTTCTCCGTAGCGCTTCTCCTCCTGCTCCCTCTTCTGTCGTACATGTGCTCACCATAAGCCTCAACATCCGCTTTAAGCCCGATGACAGAAACAGTGGCTCTGGAGGAAGATCAAAAGCCCGTCGCCCTCACTTGAAGACGAAAGATCAAATTCGATTCAAAGATCGCCTCCAGCAGGGGCTCAAGAAGTGGAAGTTGTGAGATGGAAAGAAGACCCAGCAAAAATAACAGAATCAGGGATCAATCCATACGCGGCTTGCCTTTGACTACGCATTGTCAGTCCTTCCTCTTCCCGTTGGTCACCTTCGGTCCCCAATTAATATACTGGCGCCTTCCTTCTAGCTATATACGCTATATCACAATGACTTCTATCTAAGAATTATTCAAACTCAACTGCTACACACGCTTTGCACTTCTATCCCGGATGATCATGAGAAGGACAATGAATTGGGGACCGCATCGAAACCTTGAGTCTGCAGCTCCCTCCTTCCCCCAGCGCATAAGAAACAAAGCTTCGCACCAGTATATTAATTACGGGTCAGATTGGAATAGGATTCCCCTTATTGAGCAGGCCTAAGTATTATTGCCCTTGTTTGTTCCATCTCCCGTTGATACTACCTCAAGTCCCCCCGTTGGTCTACCTCAAGTCAATACACATACAGCTATACAGTAGTTCATTAGTTCGCTACACGTACCCCGACTTATTCAAGTTGCTTCCCCGTCCCAATTAATATATGCTTCGCACTTCGCCTTATTTTTAATACCGGATACCTTCGGAAGCAAGTAAAACATGCCGACCAAGCTTGTTTTTTGCCCTTTCTATTTACTGACGATCGAGAAACTTATTCACTAGCGGTGGAGAGTTGGAAAGGTGGATTTTACATCGAAGTCTTCATCCGGATGAGAAAAGAAGAGTTCTTACAATCGGGGAAAGCAAAGAGGACTTCGAAATCAAGGAGTCGGTCCAACCGCTCAGAGGAAGGTGCCAACCCAAAGGAAAGGCACAAGAGGAAAGCAAGCGATGTCCAAGTCGCTTCCTTTGTCTCTGCCGAACGCAGCTTTTGTTGTTGATGCCGCCTTTAAGGAGTCGTTGTCACCACCTACTGCAGCCGATGTTGCCGATCCCCAGAATCCCAGTTCTATTGACCGATGGGAGAATAGAAATCTGATGAGAATTCGACAATTAATATACTGGCGTGAATAAAGCACCCTCGCTCAACCATGGCTTCCTCTTCCAGATTCGACCCATTTCTCGATGCTGGAGCTTCCTCTGCAGCCTTGTCAGACTTGAATCTGGATTCAGCTTGATCTTTCGCCTTGTTCTTCACTGGTTGTTCTCTGTCACCCTTCCCTTCAACGGATCTTGTCCAACACCTGCGCTTTCGTCTTCTGGTCTAAGAGAGTCCTGTTTAGCAAAGAAGCATACTGGAATGAGAAAGAACTTCAGTCAATAAACGATTATGCATATGGGGATTCGGTTGCTTTCTCTTTTGGCATATGCCGGTACCAAAACCCGAACCACAGCCTTTCCACTTGCCCCTTCGCTGATTGAAGTGCGCTTTTGCCATAATATCAATTGGGAAATGAAAGGTCAAATTAGGAAGAGGCGTATTCACTTATTATTGTATGATCTGGTAGCTCATCCTTCTTACCATGGTCTATTCGAGGATAGGCGACCAACGGGAGGAACTAATTATGCGAATAATTATTCAGGCTTTCAGTTGGATTTCTTCCTTGCTAATTATGCTTTACTTTGTTGACATGTCCAATTTAGTCAACACAAGTGTTAAGTTGGATAGGAAAACCCTAGTCATTACTGACCTCTTTCCGTTCTGGTCTAAGTGAAAATGTATCGATTTACTCTTGAGTAATTGGGCGGGGTCCTTGTTATCTCTCTATATAAAATAGTTGTGGTAATCGGTAATATACGACCTAAGGAATCTACTTATTAGTAAACCGATAGAGCTTTATCAGGAAGCGAAGCTTATGTATGAGTCCGATCAGAAGGAAGGAGCGCCAGTATATTAATTTCAGTCTTCATTAATTCAAGGGGCCCCAAGCGAAGAATGTTCCAACGAACTCCGCGCTTTCGAGCTAAGTAAGGTCTAATTGAATACATAACTGACTTACCGAATAGGTGGGGAAAACTAGGCAGAGTACCGTTGAATCTAAGACATCGTTGTTGGTCAATAGACAACTGAGTATACCTTACTTGGGCTGTAGACTCGGAAAAACCTTTGGCTGGATCTGTTGCCCGATCAACCATGCAAGAAACTCCTTCCCCATGCAATAGTAGTTAAGAACCATTACGCGACAACCAACAAGGCGAGGATGGATTACCTAGTTAGTTAGGTGGAAATGTCGACAGCTAAGGCTTTGTCCTCGTTCCTTCTATCGGCTTATCGCGCCCTAGATAAATGTGAGTTAAAGATCCTCTTGTTTTAGTGAGTTGTGTCAACCCAGTATATTAATTCTTGGATTCCCAATGTTTATACTGGCGCCAATTAATATACTGGGCCTCCCCGCTTCCGCAAATTAATATACCGGGCCCGAAGGAAGCAGGTAATAGGTTTGCTCAGGCCATTGGTGGAAGAACTGCTTAGCAATAGCATCGTTGAATAGGATTGATTGGCCAGGGGAACTAGACTAAGGCGGGAAGGTTTATATGGTGACTGACATGGGAATAACGAATGCAATTCAAATGATTGGTGCAATTCATCGAGACGAGAGGTTCCATGGTATATTATTCAACCAGAGGTGTCGGGTGCATTAGAAATAAGTCAATAATCCCCGCTATTGCCATTTTATCTACCCGTAATATAAAAGTATTAGTTTTGAATCTCGGTTTCTAGTTCGGGGGACTAGTATAAAAATCCATTCTATTTGTGATAATAATGCAATAAAGCCTGTATTTACATCCAACATTGTAATTAACCAAAGCCTATTTCGCGGTTTCCCAGTATATTAATTGGTGAGGTGGTCTTATAATAAATAATAAGGCGGCTTTATGGAAATACTTCATGGATCATTGTTCTCAAACAAACCAGGAAGGAAGGGGCGCAGCGAAGTTTACGCATGACTAGAAAGTCTTGTTATTCGTAAGGCATAGGAGCTATGGTAAGCAGCCAACAACAGCTTCTGGGGAAGCAAGGATTCTAGTTATTCCAGGTGGGCATATGAGATACCAAAGCGTTAGTAAATTATTGGTCGAGCATCAATTCTTTCTATCCAGAGAAAGATTAGCTTTCCGAGGTGCCCGCCAGTATATTAATTGGGGAACGAAAGGTGCCTTAGTGAGAGTGATTATTGATGTCCGACTCGTGTGCATTCTTGGCTAGGTTGATCTGCCCATTCGGCCGGAGTGTTAGAACCTTTATTTGCTTAGCTCGCTACGCACCTCTGTAATAATATCCCCTTTCGCTATTATTATGCCCACGTGCCAGATCGAATAGTTGTTTAGCTACGCACCCCCTGTATATTATTAATGGAAGGGGATATATTTTTGAACATTTAGGTGAGCCCAGAATATTAATTGGTACGACAGAGTCAATAGTCACTCTGTCTAGGTTCTGAGTTGAGTTGAGTATGGAGTGAATCGAGAGAAAGTCAGTACACACTAAGGTGCGACTAAGCGACCGATCTCTTCTATCAATAGTCACTGGTAATCAACAATATCCAGTTCTTATTTACCCTATAAGGGAGGAACCTATGGTTGTTAGTAGAGTACCGAGCCTTTTTTTTATATATTACCCAGTACTATTCGTTTTAGTTGAGTTTAGTTGATAGTTTCGTTTCGTAGAGTTAATCGAGAGAGTTAGTACACGCAGTTGAAGCAATAGGCCAGGATATTAATTCCATTCTATTGCTGTATATTAATTGGGACTCACTACAGACCGAGTTAGCGAACTATGTTGTACTAATCTACTGATACTTCGTTGGATTCACACTTTCTTATTACTTTACTAAAACGAAAACGAAAGAATGCCGAGCCAGTATATTAATTTGGGCTTATGAGTCATGTGTTGCTATAGTCTTCATTCATAACCGCTTACCCGGCAAGTATATTACATTTTGTTCACTGACTAGTTCTTTCCTTTCTATTTTGTTGCGGTCGGTCGATCGAACAGAGGTTGGAGGGATATGGACTCGTCGTGCGAAAGAGGGAATCCCTAGGGCCATAAGTGCTCCTTATCCGACAACTGGGGTTATAGAAGGCGCAGCCCGAACACCTACGCACATCTCTAAAACCCTAGATGCATCGGCATCCTCCGAAGATGGTCTGTATCCCGAGAAAGAGTTAGCATAGTAGACATGTAGACTATGACTGGCTTAACGATTTACCTCCCTATCGGTCTAAGAAGCGTACGTCCCCTCCCTAGCCTTCCTTCTGAGCCAGGATCAAACTCAGATGTCGGACTATGATTGGGCCCTGTAGACTTAACACCCACCCAATATCTTTTTGACAACAGCTAATCCTGACTTGAGAATAATCATAACAAGGCAGGCGCAAGTATATATATTCATTCAGGAGTGTAACGCCCAACAAGAATGAGAATACCGGTAAGGAAACAAAGCTCGCAAGCACCTTAGCAGCCGAGCCTCCCCTGAATACTGTGGGACTGGAATAGGAATGATTATAGTTCTTCCCGATAGACGTATCCTATTGGTCAAAGTGTAATAACCAGTGAGAAAGCCTCTGTGAACTGGTCGTAAGACCTAAGGTGCTTGCCTACTTTGGTCTACAGACCGAAGGTGCGTAGCAGTAGCCCCAGGTGAAGACTCCAGGTTTGTTAGACCGTTCCCCTCCATAGAGAAACTATAGAGAGCTTAGCCCCGGAGAGATGTTGATTCTTTGCTTCGACTAAACGGGAGTTGGGGGGTAATTCCAATCATCCTCATTGAGCCACATTCGATCTCCATCCGGATAGACACCAGGTCGTTGCTTTCGATCATAGGGTTGCGAAGCCAGCTTTGTTAGACCAGTGTGAACGCCAACATGGTGCGTAGCAATTCGGATATGTATGGCGTATCGAACGTCGAACTCTCATGACTTGACGAGTAAGATAATAGACTAAGGGCTTTCTTGTTGCTATAGAAATAGATTATTAAAGATTCCTAAACATTAGAACAACAAAAATTATTATAACCATAGTTTATCCCCATATATTAATTAAGGTGGAGGTTTGTTGTTCGCTAACGCACCTGTCTTACCAGTTTTCTTTCTCTGATTACTTAAATGTTTATACTGGACTTGGTATCCCAGTATACGCTACGCACCTCCCGTTTCTCTTCCCGAGTTGTATACTGGATCGGTCCCAGCTCACTTCGCTCGCCTATTCTTTCTCCGCTTCCTGTCCAAGACAGGAAGGAAAGGAGTATAACGAGGGAACAATAATACCGGTAAGGAAGGCCGGCTGGATCGGTAACAGCAATAACCAATAGTATTACTCAAACCCATTATAAACATTCGGCTTGTAATATAATGCGTCGAAGACCCCATCCTTAGATTGTTTGTCTTGCCGGGGCGCTACGCACCTGACATCCTTCATGGACAGCTGAGTCTCCTCATAAGTGACTTCCGTCCCGCCCAATTAATATACTGGGCATTGGGATTTCATTCTGGGGATTTTGAAAGCCGTTGACCTTCTTGCCCATCTGATTGAATGCATTGCGGCTTGTATCACCATCCCCAAGTTCTCGGTCTCCATCAATGGGGGGGGGGGCTTGAGGGCTATTTAGGGATCCACTTTCCCCCTATCTGTTTGTTCTTGCTATGGAATTTCCAGGATCCTTGTCAAAGCTTCTAGTAATGGAAGGCCACCCGAGATGTGCTAAGCTGGATTTGACTCACCTTTGTTTTGCTGATGATCTCCTTCTGCCAAGGCAATCAAATCAGCCCCAGTATATTATCATTAAAGAGAGTTTTTATTCCTTTTCTGCTCTCGATTGATGGCAAATCCTGACAAAAACGAATTTCTCAGTGCTGGGGCTAAGCACAATGTTGAGAACCGGCTTCAGGGACCTTGCCCATCAAGTTTCTTGGAGTGCCCCTTATTTCTACTAGACTCACAGCCAGAGCCGGGCTATTAGATGGCCTCTCATTGAGAAGATTACCAACAGGGTTGAGGACTAGCAAACGGCTTTCCTATGCGGGTAGACTTCAGCTCATCAGATCAGTGTTGTTCAGTATTCAGGTCTACTGGAGTAGCATTTTCATTTTGCCGAAGGAAGTGTGCAAGGTTATTGACCAGATCCTCAGATCTTTCCTCTGGCATGGTGCAGTTGGGATCTCTAAGGCTGCGTGGCTTGGAACGTGGTCTGCCGAGGAAGGAGGGCTTCTTAGACTCTAACCTTCTATAGAACAGCGCTTAGAAGAACAGCGGATAGCGAAACGCTGCTAGTATCCGCTGCAACCGAGAGCTAGGAGTTCTTTGACAACCGAGAGTATTGAATGGCCTACCGATAACTGTTTCTCAAACGAGCTAGGTCATGAGCAAAAGAGGAGTCATTGCAAAGGAAAGGGGCCGTTGAACTGGGGACTGCCTTCTTCTAAGAGGCTAGATGGAACGAGAAAGATTCGCTTTCAGCACCTAAGTATATTGGGGTTTTGGAGTTCGCCCATTCTCTTGTGAATGAAGCTGGTGCTCATTGTTCTCATAGTAAGAAGAGTCAACCAGGGAAAGTCCCATTAGGAAGTGCAAGGGGCACAGCAGATGACTTCCTTAGTCTAGTTCCGTGCTGTTCTCATTAAAAAGAAGAATCGCAGGAAGAGTAGTTCTTTCTTTGAATTATTAGAAATGTTGTTACTATTATTTCGCTACGCACCTGAAAGCAAATTATGGAATAGCGCTAGCTAACAAGTAAACGAATGAATGTTGCATAAGTGAACGGAATGTTGTTGGCATGAGCTAAGCAAGCAAGTAAACCTCCCCAATGTTTATACTGGCGCCTACAACTCTTTTTCAATCTATTATAACCAATCATGCCGCAACTAGAGAAATTCACGTATTTTTCACAATTCTTTTGGTTTTGTCTTCTACTTTCTTCTTTTTATGTTGCTATATGTAAAGTGAAAGGCATTATTGGCTAAACAAGAATTTGGTAAGGTGGGTGGGTGGGATCGCGATCGACTAACAGTCGCCCGATAGGGCAGATATTGGTTCAAATCCAATTCGTGAGCACATCTCTTTCTTTTGGTTGTGTAAATATGTGTTTTGCTTGCGTGCAATCGAGGAACGGGCTGGCTAAGCTGGCTATAGTCTTAGCTAATAACCAGAAAGTCAACCTGGCTTGGCTCCCGCCACCTTGAGCCAGTTGCCTGTAGATCCTTCACAGGTGCGCCCCAGTAATGCAATTGTCAGAGCCCTTGATGTGATGGCACAAAGAGGAATTTCATTGGGGTCATAGATTTTCCTTTGGAAATGGGCCCGTATAGTTTCCAAGTGACGATGCAGGTTATGGAAATTTCCCCGGCTTCTAGTATGCTGCTTGGAAGGCCTTGGATTCACACGGCCGGTGCTGTCCCGCCTTCTCTGCACCAAAGAGTAAAGTATGTTGTTGAGGGCCATGTGGTAACTGTAAAAGGAGAAGAAACTTTTTTTTTCACTAAACCTGCTCCCGTATATTGAAGCCACTGAAGAAGCTATTGAGACTTCCTTCCAGTCACTCGAAATTGTGAATGCAATTTTTGTTGCGGAGGGTTCCACTATGCCCACAATCCAAAGATGTCTGAAGCTTCGAAGATGGTAGCAAGATTTATGCTGAACAGCCATTATCAGAAAGGCAAGGGATTGCTGCTTCCACTATTTGATCAAAGGGATCTGTGTCATTGTCACTATGCTTAACACATGAAATTCGATGCATCCACCGCCGGATAAGCATCCCACTCAATCAGATCAGAAGGAATCAGTACTAGCGGTTCAATTCCCTAGTGATCTCTTATCATCTGTTCGTAGAGAGTAGCATCGAGAAGGCGTGGGCCCAGTAGTGCTTTATTTTATGAAAGCCGGTAACCTGATCGACCTAAGATGCTACTTTCAAAGGGGCGATGTGAAAGCAAGGTATTCCTTCTGTCTCCTAAGTAAGTTAGTTGATCCAGAAAGCTCCGCGAATTAATATACTGGGTCCTCATAGTGCTGCATTCTGAGGTAGTATGATAGTTTTAGCTGCTTCCTTGACTTGCGCAGTTGCCGCGAAGGTTGAACTTTCATCGGTGAGTTAAGTTAGCTTTCGTAGTTGGGGCTTTCTTATTATGACATCTCTTCTTTCGTTACTCTGATATGCGGGAAGACGATTAGCCGGTCGGAAAAGAGTCTTGTCTTATTCCCTCACATGAAGATTTTTTGTTATCGAAGCTATTAAAGTAAGAAAGGGAGGGGCCATTACCGGTCCCAATTCATTTAATATACTGGACTTGGGATAGGGATCTTTTCACTAAGCCGAATCTGTTGACTTCAAAACATACTCTTTTTCACTGTCTTTCCCGACTCTTTGAGTCAATGCGGGAATACCAGGAAAGAGAAGATGGGCCTCATCGATAAAGAAAGACGCCTATGTTCTCTCTCTTCTTCCACAACCTCACCTTTCTTCTTTCTTCTTCAAAGAAAGCTCTCCCGCAATTTTATATTTCTTTTTTTTATATATTACCATCAGGAAAGAAACAAGGAAAGCAAGAACTCTGGCAAGCATGGTTGTAGTCAACGGGTTTAAAGCGGGCAGATGGAAGGAGTAGGCTCTTTCACTAGAATCAATCCTCTGGTACTACTTCCTTTCTCTGTCTCTGATGGATAGCAATACATCTCTCTGATAGTCAAGGCAGGTAAGCCAAGCGCTAGCAAGCTGAAGTGAAGAAAGGTCATGGGATCATAAGTACGGGAAAGACAGTTGCACGGTGGAGTGTGCCTATGCCTTCGGTCTTTCTTTTCGGTCAAGGAATTTTCGAGTGTGTGAGTGCGAGTGTGAGTTCGAACCAATCAGCTTTCAAGCTCTCCAAGGGTAGCTGTCAAACAAGCCAAACCAGGCAGGAGTTAGTACGTGCATTGATGCCAGAAGAGGATGTTGTGCAAGAGTAGCAGTTCCATTCATTTCCAGAATGTAATATACTTGCCGGGCAAGCGTCTTCCTTCCCCTTCTTCTTCCCTGCTCGGGCATATCGTAACTATTGATTCAATCGTGCCATAAAACACCGTGATTTTGGTATTAAGTCAGTTTCCCTTCCTAGACGTCAATTTAAATAAGACAACTTTCTAAAACAGCGTCTTTTTCCTCATCAAGAGGAAAGATTACTCAGATCATGGGGAAGGGGTGCTATAGCCCTTGTTCAAGAATAGCTTTTGTTCAATCAGACACTCTTAGAAAAGAAGGCTCTCGTAACTGCTCTTTCCTGTTGATGCGACGGTAACTCGAGAAAGAATATCATAAGAAATCTCTTTGCCTAGTTCGGATCGTACCGTGGAAAGCACTACTTCCGGCTTGAATGATGTAGTTTCTTCGACCTGCTTTTATCGAGATTATGTTAGTGTTCAGTCGACCGCCCAATTAATATACTAGGGATACACTGCCAATATCAATGAATAAAGATAAGTACAAAAGCAAGAAATCAACTGGCTAATATATTTTAAAAAAGAAAAAGGGAATAGAGATTTCTCTACGCTACAATCCTTTCTTCTCTTATGAAATTGAGACATTTCTTCTATCATAGCTTTCTTCCACTGAGGAAGATTGAGGGGTTATCGCTGAAACGAATTAAAGGAAGTTTGATAGGACATTTTTTAATAGGGTGAGAAGTACAATATCTCTTTTCTTTCCTCAAGGCAATAGGTAAATACAGATCAGAAACAACAGAAGGAGGAAGTACCTGGATCCAAGGAGGAGTCTTGGTGATGGATTGTTGATTTGACAAATTTTCTTCCTCTTCTTCACATACGTCTTTAATTCCGTGGTTTGCTGACCAAGCTGCTCACTACTTTGAGACTCCCCCTCTTTCGAATCCAACTAATTTTCCACTTTAGACATGGGAATATTTTAACTGACGACAGGAAGAACACTACTCTCCTCCAGACCTCCATACTCCCCCTGAGGAGAGTAGGGATCCGAAAGAGTACTACAATTTTCAGAGAAAAGAAATAAGAAAGATTTTCAAAGAAAGTGATGACATCACTTTTCTTTTTATTTCCTTCCATCATTCCACAAATCTTTTATTTGTTTTGGGGTGATAACACTTCTAGCCCTTCTGAGAGCTAGAATACCAAACAAAGACACATTTGAAAGACTTATAATCAAGTTTGTTTCTGAGAGGACTCAAGTCATGAACAAAGCAAACACAACCAAAAACACGAAGAGAAATAGGAAAGACAGGGGGGTTTCAACACTTGAATAGGAGATTTACCACTTAGAACGGACATACGATTAATCAAATAACATGCAGTTAAGACAGCATCTTACCAGTATTAGCTACCTTCATCTCGGTGAGAAGAGCACGGGTAACCTCCAAAGATGCCGATTTTTTCGCTCAGCTACCCCATTCTTGGGGGTATATGGGCAGGTAGTTTGAGAGTCAATCCCTTGTTTCTGCAGATAAGCTTGAAAGTTCTTGGAGAACGCTGCGCACCTTTCTTTTTTTCTTTCAAATTCAGTCAGATCTCAAAATCTTAACATTTATACCACTAAGTATAGTATATTTGTTTTTTATCATATTATGAAATAACCGGAAAATGAAAGGAATTATTATTGCTTAGCGCTTGTGCTAAGGAACTTCATTCTTAGATTTCATAAGATAGATGAAAGTCACTCTAGAATAGGAATTTTCTTTTTATTTAGTTCCGGGTAAATTGGAGACAAAATATTTATAAAGAAAGGAATCGAAATTGCAAATTAATATACTGGGCCAATGCTAACAAGCAATAGAAAAAATATTTACAAAAAAGGTTAATATGGGAAGATTTTCCCGTATTCCAGATGCGAGAGTTGCGACAGAACAGAACAAATGAGCGATTGCAACAGATACTGATTCCCCAGCAGGAAGATAGGAAGTATTGAAATTCGATAAGATATCTTTTTTAACGAATTTCCTGATTGCGACAGCTTATCGAGACTTGTTACTAGACCAAGCAAATTCCCTAGAAGAGAGCTTAAAGAGGGCTGAAGTTTAAGGAAAAGCGGCCCCGGATTAATATACTTTGCCGATCTCTCCCATCAGAAGGCAACTCCAGATGCGATTGTTAGAGATTCGAGATTACCGGTTGGACCGATTCAAGCGATTGAAAGAGGAAAGACCGATTGATAGAGGTTGGACGGATAACCGTGTTACCAGATGAGCTGCTTTGCTAGACTTGTCTAAAGTTGAATTCACTCCCTAGCCTTGAAAACGATTATGCTTTCGTAATTAGTTCCAGCTTAGCTTCGTCATGCCCACCGGAAGGAACGCCTTCACTCACGCCAACAACAACAACAACCTCTGCTTAACTTTTCATTTATATTATTACTACCTTGAACCAGCGAAAGTGAAAATCACATTTCTTTGCCTGAGAGAGAAGAGCGTCAGCCCGCACGGTCCCTGTGAGCAGCGGATTGCTTCCGCGTTGAGCCCTTGGCACTGACCTTTGAGACATCGTTCCCGTAGCACCTTATACCTGACCTTGGAATGTCACTCTGCCTCACAAAGATCGTCTCTCTGGCACTTCCGCTTCCGGGGTTGGGTCAAAGCTATCGGTCGATCTCGTGGCGAGCCTTCCCCACCTACCTTACCTGGACCTATTTATTATTAATAGTAAGTGCCCACCAACTTCCTTTGCAACCTGAACGCCCAACAACTTCCACTTCCACTGGGACTTGACCACCAACAGGCACTGGCTCACCTCACTACGCTCCGAAAGCTTCACCGTACTTTGAAGTTCAGCACGCCACTACTAGTTATTAAACCCCTTTGGGCATGGTCGGGGTACCTTTATCTCTCGTTATCAATTGAATCAGTCAAGAATACAATCAAGCGTTTATCGCCTTTGATCGCTCCCGGCTCGCTTTCGGGGCGAGCCTGCACTCTCGCTTCTCACTCGCCTACGAAAGAAAGCAAAAATACTAGACTCGACTTTTACACCTGCGCTTCCTCACCTGCCTCTCCACTCGTGCCTACTTTCACCAACCGTCCCCTACTCCATCCCTCTGCTTGGCTCTAGCCTTGTCCGGACCTCCACCTCTCTGAGTTCTCGCCCCCTGAGTTGCGTTCTTTGTCTCGTCATCTGAGGCCGACGGCTAGGAAAGCATACCCTGATTGGATCGTAATATCATGTTGGAATAATTTGTTCATCAGTTTCCAAAGGGGTATAAGGTGCCTGAGTTTGTTCTCTTTTCCGGTGAGGAGAAGAAGTCGACTATTGAGCATATAGCTCGGTTCTCGGTCCAGTGCGGGGAAGCTAGGTCCAAGGACTACCTCAAGTTGAGGCTCTTTGCCAACTCTCTTACTAAATCGGCCTTCCCCTGGTATATGAACATCCCTCCAAACTCTATTAACAGTTGGTACGATCTGGAAAGCAAGTTCCATGAGCAATTCTATAGGCTTTTATCTAACCTTCCCAGACATTCAAGTTGCCAATTTGGCAAGATTGACTCAGCAATTTGATATTTTATTTTAAATATATAGGTCGAATCGCGAGGTTTAGGAAGCTTTACCCAGACTAAGGGGTACGTGACTCTTACGCACTACGGGTTAGTGACTCGTTAACACTCCCCGTTCCGTGGGCTCAAGAACTCGATGCTGATGAAACTCCTGCTTTTAGCGACTCGGTTCCTATTACAGACAGGTGGCAGCTTCCCATGCAAAGCTTAATCGTTAAGTTTTGTCAATAACCGTTTTTACGCCTGGGTGGAAAGTCTAGAGCTGCTTTAGGTGGTAACCATACGGGCTAATATAATAAAAAAAGAAATATAAAACTCTTGACCTCTCGTGTAAAGTATATTAAACTCGTTTTACCCCACTCTCGCTTCTACGCTCCTAACGCCTAGTTGTGTAAGCCAACAAGTGAGTTTTGCTTACGTGACACAAGACAGATTGAAAGCAAAGGTAAAGCCGTCCAGTGATCAAGTAAAGGTTACAAAGTGATTAAATTGAACGTACGAGCGAAACGAAATACTTGTTTATATCAATATAGATATAAATGGAGCGAGAATCGGGAGTTGATATTGAGAAACGGAAGAAAGGCCGTGGATCCCTGATAGCCTAGTTGCTTCGAGCCTAACCCCTTGCTTGCAACAGAAACAATACCCGGAGAAAAGTTTCTACGCCTGTAAAGCCATTGCCCCTACGCCAAGCCCCGAAATAAAGAAGGAGGTTAGCCATCACGGGGAAGTGCAGTAAGTTATCTAGGATATGATAGATAAAAATGGAAGGAGCGACCCTTGGACCTATAACCTTACCTTTTTGGGGCTCACTCCTTTCCTACTCGCTTGATCTTGATGACCAAGGACTAGAAACGAAAAGCTAACTTCCAACCCTTGGAAAAACCTGATTCAAGACTTTAAGTGCTAATATTACTCACTTTGATGTATTTTATAATATAAATTATAACTAGCTTAACTATTGCTTCAACTGCGTGTACTAACTCTCTCGGTTAACTCTACGAAACTAATAATTCAGTCCCCCTTAGAGTCTTCGTATCCTTGAGAATAATTGTGTGCTTGTCAAAGAAATATACTGATCAAAACTCATTTTTGAGTAAACACTATCCCAGAATAGAGGAAGCTCCTTCTCTAAAAAACTCTGGTCTATGATTGGTTTCGGGGATGATTGACTGATTGGTATTGAATCATTAGATGATGACTGCTCATCAGAGGAAGAAGACGAATAAGCATAAGCATGACTACTATAAGATCTATTATGTTTAGGGGTAGAAGACTTTCTAGCTGGTGCTAATTTTCTCTCACGGACCATAAGATAGTGATTGATTCGATGAGTCATCTGATGAGTGATTACAAACACCACCATCCTCTTCTGATGATGAATCACCGGCCGCCAGCATTTGACTTTGATAAGCTTTTGAGGATGAAACATACAATGCACCACAGCGATCACAGAAATTCATGTCTTCAGAAAAACCACCCACTATTATCATCTCCATATTCTCTTGCAAATTTGAAACTGGAATGGAGGGTTCCAAATTTCACCCATTCCAGGCCATAACTAAGACAACTCATACAATAAGGCTCAGGTAGTGACAGATTACTTGATCTGAACAAGACTGGCCTATTACCCTCATCACTGGATGAATAAACCCTGATTAACCTATCACTTGGGGGATGTGTATCCTTTGAGATACGACACTCCTGCATCAGTTTCTTATCAGCATCCTTGAGAACAAATCTTAACATTAAGTAAATAACAGGAAGCATATCTATTACTACCATTTTTGATCAAGTCAATTAGATAAAACTCACAAAATGGATGCCGAGGATGGATGTCTGCTATATGCTTCCAATCAGGGCTATTGGACCAATGGAAGTTCAATTACAACTGTGTCTTAGAAAATTCAAATATCAAAAGTCTCAAATGAACAACTTCATTCACAGCTCTTTGGAAGCGCGATTAAGTCTCAGACGCCTCAAGATAAACAACGACCAGCCTATCTTTTTGTATAGGACGAGAGCCATGCCCCTAGCCTTTAGACGAATCAAGGATGACCTCTCTGAGGCACCTGTGCTAATGCCCGGAAGAACCACTACGGCTATACATATCAGCGGAACATGATTATCGCAGAAGAACGGAGAAGGAGTGCTTTCCGGAAGTGAGACAGACGACTATTTTCATAGAGAGAGAGCACGCTTCGCACCTGACTAAACATCATCAGCGAGAAGTCACGTCTTGCTTGCTAACACAATATCTTAACTTAAGTAGTAAATGGTAACTTCACCACATCCATTCGCCTTGACCGGCGCGTTAGCGGAGTCCGCAACCGATCGGCCTTCTATCTGACTTCCTTCGATACAGGATTCCGAAAGGACGGATCCTATTACTTTGGAATGGAGCGAAGGCGCACCACTTTAGTCAACTCGAAGAAGAGGAAACGGAAGCAACCTTTCCGAAAGATTACCAGGCGAGGGGCGCAAGCGGACTGCCTTAGACCAGTCCTTACTTTACCTGATTATGTAAGAGACTAGGTCCGTCTGGCATGGCGGGCAGGGAAGACAACTCACTTTGAGAGCCGAGCATATATATTGAGGAAAGCCAGTATATTAATTTCACCTAAAGGGATCCCGCATTTTTGAAATAAAAAATGGCGTAAGTATATTGAGTTGGAAGCAGCCCTTATTATACCACTGACGGGCCCGTGGATTCCTACTTCCCAAAATGGGGGAATATTGGCTAGCCGAGATGAAGCCACCAGTATTGCGACTTCGCCAATCAGAAGTGGACGATAGAACTAGAGTAGAGTCCGATGGTTCTTTTCGATATGGCTAGACGCCCTTCCCTCCTACTAGCGCCCAGTATATTAATAAAAGCGCTCGGAAGCCAACTCACTTTGAGAGCTAGTCGCCTTAGTCTCTTTAGAGGAGCTCACCAGCCAGAAAGAGGTCGGAGGTTGAATTATAGGGAAAAGTTCTGGATCTTTCTTGTAGGCCCGTCGGGTTGGCAACCCAGATTAACTAAACACTCGCGTCCCTCAGGAATTTTTATTAGTTAGGTGCGGCCTCCCGTTGGTCGCCTTAGCAGCTAGGAAGGAGCGGATAAAACTTCGGATGTTTTCATCGGTGCATATTCATAGGATTACCTAACTCTTGAGGTGCTTGCGAAAGGATTGACGGAAAGTAATAGTGATCAAGGAAAGCCAAAATGAAGTCTTACTTCTCTAGCTTGGGTTGTCTTCCCGGATCCCTGCTTCTGCTTTTGGTTGTGGATCTGCTTCTCCAGTGACGGGCGAGAGAACACAGCGAACGGTGCATATCTCGTCTTATCCACTTCTTCATCTTCAGGAAAGACTCGCTAGAAAGCAGCTTGCTAAGAGTGGCAAGGAAGAGAGAGAAATCCCCATTTTTAGGGGTCTAGAGGAAGAAGAAGCCATTACGCAACAAGCCCCTGCATCTATGGGATAGGGATAGGCAAGAGTTTGATTGGTTGGGGGGTGTCGTTATACGCTCTCGTCACCCTTATCCTGTCCTTGACCTATCTATTTTGCCTAACGAGCGTACTTGGCCATACGTACATAGGCTCATTCGCTGAGTTGTCAACGAAGAGTGAGTGCAATGCCACCAGTCAACAATCAATGAGGTAAAAAATCGTTCAATGCTTCGAATTAATATATAAAAAAAAATCTCTGGTATTCACGTTGTGAACTCCGTAAGAAGAAATTTCCTATAAAAGTATATTATTCCAGATAGGATACTACACAAAGAATAGGGTCCCGGATCGTCTTCCTTCTTTGAGCAGGGGACATGCCATAGTATACGGAATAGGTGCTTGCGCAATTGAATCAGAATAGGCTGCACAGTTAATCCGATAGTTAAGATATCCACTGTTAGAAATTTCTTTCGGAATAGAAGGAACTCTTTGCAGGAATAATTGTCCAAATAGGAAGGTGACCAACGGGAAGTTGCAAAACAAGAACGAATTAATATAATAAATAAAAGCAGGGCAAGTTCAAGCACCCCAATTAATATACTCAAACTGTATTGTGTCGATGAGCCTCACGACCTAGATGCTCCATCCATTTCAATGCTGTTTTTTTCCATTTGGGTGACTAAAAGAATGAGGTCCCGTACCGTGCGAATATATATACTTGACCTAGGATTCTTTTCCTCACATCGGATTCTGAACTGGAAAACGGAAGCTTGCAAGATTGCTTGGTACCCTTTGCACTGTTTGCAAGCGCAAGCACCTTGGACAGATAGCGTTGGGAAGGAGAGAAGGAATTTCTACCAGCTCCTATCTATAGGGCAGACTGGCATAGAGACCTTAGAAAGCTAAGTACTTCCTGCCACTGCTTCTTTGCTTGCATGGAATGAATAGGCTTGCTGACTGGCTTACCTACTTGAACTAAAAAGCATAAAGCGAAAATATTAATCCGGGCCCAGTATATTAATTGCGCCTCTGGAACTCTGTATTTCGTGCCTTGAACGAAGTGAACAAGCGAACTGTAGAGTTGGCCTCTCTCTCAGTAACTAGAAAAGTGGGAAAAACCAGATTGCTATAGGCTTCTATCACGCTTAGGCCAGGTCCTTTGACGTGGTATCCGGACTTCCTCGCAAACAGCCCATCAATCCGCACAAGTACGGGGTAGCTCGAGAGCGAAGTTCGTTCTCGATTAGAAATTCATTAAATAAGGCTTCTTAATTCAATTCTTTGATGGGAGGGTCCTAAACTCTCATTTTGTTGGGCCCAATTAATATACTAGGATGGTCAATCATTCTTTGTAGGTATTCCAGTAATAGGTTTCTTTAGCTCCATACAGAGAACGTAAGTTCAAACCCAAATTATTTCCTTTTCTGCTTATTCACATCGCCCAGTATATTAATTCCTCCTCACTCGAGTAAGAAACAACCCTTCGAATTTACAGCCACTACCCCCAAGCATCTTCCTATGACCCTACTGAGTCTTGCGGCAAAGCAGATGAACTACACGAGGGTTGGCGTTTCTTTTTTTTTTATGTTTTTCAATCGCCTTTGATGATTGTTTATTGTGAATCCGTTCGACATATATGCGGCCCATCCAAAAAGCAAGCAGAGAAATTCAGAAGTGACGTCCAAGCCCTATTAATACTTCGCAATGCCGCCTCCACACAAGCCCTCGGTCACCGAGCCGACCTCGTCTGCTCGGAAGAACACAAGCCCGGCCAGCCTTCCGAGTGCTACCCCCGCTCCCACAAAGATCACTGCCCAGCCACCGCTCGAGGTTACCTCTGCTCCCCCAACTGAGAAAATTAGGTTGAGGACCCGGGAGATGAGGGAATGGAGAGAGAAGCTGCAGTCGGTTCTGCTGAGACTCAAGTCCCCCTGCCGGAGCTCCCCAAACCTGAAGTGGAAGTCGAGGAGCTGCTCAGTGAGAAGAACCGTCAAATGATTTGGACAGTTGTCGCGCTGGCGGAGCAGGAAGCCTACAGGGAAGATTGGGGCAATGAGGAGCTCGACGAGTATCTGCAGACCCTCTACCCCATCGACTACATCTATCGCTGAACCGGAAGCCTTATTTAATGAATTTCTCATCTACCGAATCAACGGCATAATCATCAGAACCGACTGCAGCTTCATTGACTGAATGAACTGGTGCCTATACCTTTATAGGTACCATCCTGATGCTGGCTGTAGCCGTGGGAGGTGGGGGCTGGTTCTACCAAAAAGCATGCAACGACACAATCAACAGGTGAGCCCTTACCCGCACTCCAAGCAGGTGGGTATCGACGGACACAACGACTTAATCAACTGGATTCGCCGAAGCAATTTCCTCTAGACAGAATGAGGCTCTCGTTGAGAGATCTATTAGTGATTAGGCCACCCCTCCCGGCAAGGCAGGTTCAGGCGATTAATCAAACAAATCATTCCTTCTCTTCGTTCGTGGAACTCGGCGGTACAGGCAATAAGATTGTGGAAATGGGAATTCCTGAACCTACCACTGGACCCATTTAACCAAAAGATTGTCTTTAATTGAAATGAAGATTTCCCCAAAACTTTGCCAAGGGGCGTAAGCGCGATTGACAAGCGCCCACAACGAAATCTCTTAGTCACAACCGCCATATTAATTTAGCCACCGTTGCCTTATTGATAGGGCCTGCATAAATGGAGGCGCTACTCGGGCTGCCTTGTATGTGCGTAGTGACTGCGAAACTTGGTGTAGACGCTCGTGTGGTTGTCTGAGCCAAGGGGATCTGGTGAGAGTCTAAAATAAAAGGGAAAGGAATCCTATCATCTAGAGACCGGGGCGAGGGATCATGGACCTAAATAGTTGGACGAATGCTGACTCGCTGTCTAGCTCATAGAGAGGGCTTTCTTTAAACGAGGGGAAGGCTTTATAGGGAGGGCCGAACGAGAGCCTTTCGCTTTTTCCGGGGGTGCGGGTCCTGGTCATCGCTGCCCCCTGATGCCAATAGCTGTCTCGGGGAGTTGGGGGCTTTGGCTTTCTCTTCTGGTTGCTTCTAGGGCCGAGGGGAATGTCTTCTAGTGAGGGGAGAAATCTCTTTTCCGCTTCAATCGACTGGAAGCACTTCCTTCCGCGCCTACCTCTCTTGGTTGCCTGCTTTTAGGGCTAGTTCTCTTGCCCGCTTGTCGGGCTTAAAGCGGAACTTAGCTTCTCACTAACAGAATTGTAAGCATCATTTCATCAAACGAGACTCGGATCGAGGAGCAAAAAAAAGCCCTTCGGATGAACAATCCAATCCTACCAATGAGGAGTGCGTCGGTTTCTCTGGCCCTTTTATTTTAGACTCTTACATATAGCCACAATTTTGAATTCTTAGAATTGCTAGGACCGGGCAAATTTTATATTTCTTTTTTTATTATATTAGGATTTCTAATCCTAGGATCTTGAAACTTACCCGAGACGAGTCCTATCCGTGTCCCCCTGCTTCATCAAACCTTGGCGCAACACCTGAGCCGATAGGCATCCCGAAGCGAAATACCACTTGTCCAGTCAAATTCAAGCGTAGGTGAAGCCTCGCTAGAAGCACGACCGCTTTAAACTCTCGTTCTTTATCTCTCACTTCCCTGGGTTGGCCGGTATACACCACCTCTGCCTACGGTATGTATTGTATGCTTGTCATTTTCGATTAGGCGAACTACTCCCTCCCTCTACCCCGCGTTAGAAAGATTTTCAAATTGAAAAAGTCCGAGAAATATACTAGAAGAAGAGAATCCGCTCTTTCTTTCACGGAACAGAAACCTAATCCCATGAATTCACCGCTCCAACTAGCTCGAGGCTATCGCTTTATCAATCTCTTTTGCTCCCGGGATCGATATTCTCTATGACGAGAGCCAGACCTAGACAATCCTTATGCTCGTCCTCAGTAACGGATAAGCGTGATTCAGTCTCTCAAGAGCCGGACCCGGGACCGCCAAAAAGTTTCATGATCACGAGCTGGCCCTACGGAACCAGATCCATCCGAGCCAGACGTGGCAAAAGGGGTCGAACCCAATGGCTTCGCCAGTAGCATAATCGTCGTTTAGGCACTCAAGCAGCACAGCGCAGCACCTGGAGCAAAGGCTGGAGAGGCGCCGGTTCAACTGAACTATCAGGGACGCTCTTGGGATCGATGGAATGGAAGCTAACTGCTACTAGCAACTGCACCTATCGATACGATAGGAATAGGGGTAGGGGAATCAGTTCCTTGGATCTTTTGTCATCCAAGGACCAGGTTTTTTTTGTCGTAAGATGTCATCACCTCAGGATTCCATATCAACTCCCATGGTTTAGCGGCCACGGTTGCTTGTACCAGTACGGCGTAGTCTTCTTTCAAAACGAAGGTTCCTGGCTTAACAAAACTGAAAGCTGGCCACCATACTTCGAAAAAGCTGTCTGCCGTGGAGTCATTTTAGAAAATCGCTTCCAGATAGAGTGTCCAACAATGATTACGGAAGTCGTTATCATAGAGGAAAGCTTCAAAGAAAGCATCTCTATACTCAACGTATTGACAGCTTACGTTTTGAAAGGTCACCGGCTGCTCGGCTGATACATTTATCAAGAAAGATATAAAATGGATCGATGTGTCTTATCATATCCTTAACCTAATTTAGTCATGATCGTTCTCTGACTCTTCGGTTAATGTTAGAAAGAAGTAGCACTATAGGATGATTTCTCATATCATGGCTTCTTCTGGTAGTCGATCCGGACGCTAAGATCTGGGTTCTCGGGGGGTAGACATTACTCAGGATCTTGAGCGAACTTTTAGTTATCAAGGTTCTGGCTGAGATTCCGGGGGCTAGGCATGTATTCACAACTTGGCTCGACTGGCTACCCACGTCCCCGAACAACAAACACTGTGATGATGTAACCTTGTGTGACTTCTTTCTAGGGCATTAGAATTTCCTTCGGGTTGGCGTTCTCCTTTACGGGTCTGGATTTGTACAGCCTGAGTCGCCGGAGCGGAGCGATGAGCGGACCCGGGTCTCAGCTTCAAGGAGAAAGAAGTTGCTTCTCCGAAGAGGGATCTGGAGGCGGCCGAAACTGGAGGAGGAGATAGCAGCACATGAGCCAGGGCGTCCGCATGGAAGTATTAATAGGGCAACGACGTGAGACATTTTAGATTGTGATATTGTAATATATACCCATGAGCCGTGTCGCCTTGGAATGATATGGAATCAAATGTGGTTCCCGTACAAAGTATTCACCTTTTATTTGTCTTACAATGAGCTGAGAGTCTCCGAAGACATCGATATCATGGACATTCATTTCCGATGCGAGTTCGAGACCCAGAATTAGAGCTTCGTACTCCGCATGTTAGTGCACGGGAACGTCAATTTTAAGGATAACGGTAGAACCGGGGTCAAGAAAACCACCCTTCGAAAATAATGTAAAAAATCCGCTTTATCCTACAAGCAAGAAAGACTTCCTCGTCAGGCAGACGATCCGAAATTTCTACAGGATCGTTCACAGGATTTTCTGCAAGCCAGTCGGCAATAGCCTTCCCCTTGACAGGGGGGCACAAGCAATTTCCAATTATGAAAGGTAGCCCCTACTTCAATAAGGCTGCTCGGCCGGATGGTCGCGACAACAATTGCGGATCGGACTTCGTCTTTAGGATAACCGGGTGAGCTAACATAGTTTGACGAAGTTTATTGGCTGCAAATACCGGCGCAGGCTTTTTTCGGCTTTTGAATAACGTTGTTCGGCAGGCACCAACACCAACAGAGAGAGATCATACAAGGGCCGTTCCTGACCTCCCTCGTCCTCTTGTGCAAGCAGAACGCCTAACGAAACATCAGTCGAAGAAAAATATAATGGGGCGAATGACTCAAGGAACCTCCATATAGCTAGTTCCGGAAGGAGAAAGTCCCGCATTGGTGCGAATCTGCGAGTCGTGCGTTCAGCATTACCAATGTACATACCAGGTTGAGTTGACCTCGTTGGTTGTGCGTGATCGAGTCACCGAGTTGCTCGCTATCTCCCGGCCCCCACCCGATTTAGATAGTTTTCCCCTTTTTCCCAATCTTTTTGGAATGGGGTGGGAAGTGAAGATCGCAAGCGCCTATTACCATTTCCTTCTGAATCCGTTCCTGCCCGCCCCGCTGAAATAAATGGTTTGACTCACTTCTGGGAGATGCACCAAATGAACTTCCTGACTTTATCACATACTAGATCAGACTTCTATCCATGGTTAGGTGTAGTCGCGGCGATGGATCGAACGGGGAGCCACCCATCTTATTGAGTGAGAGGGAGTGGGAAGCCCGGCCCGCCTGAACTACTTCCACTCCCCAGAATCTTCTTCGTCTGCCGCTAAGAAAATGACTCAAGCCTCCCACCCACCTCTTGTCCGTCAGCAAGTGATTCCTCGTATGTGTAAAGGCGGGTAGCAAGTATTAAATGCTCATCTCTTTCCCAAAAGTGGTAGATCGAACTTCGATCATGTCACGAGAGCGGATTCAGTTGGTTCCATCGGTCATTCTGCGAACCTGACAGCTATCACTTACTGGTCAATTAAAGTGGGGTCAGTTTAACTCTTCTTCGGAGCTTTCAAGTAAAAGAGTCTCATGCACTTGCTTATAGAAAGAACTCTTGCTTCAAAGAATCATCCTAAAGAATTACAACATTGGCTTCTTGCTCAAGTATATTAATTGGGGCTCCGGCCCTTAGAAAACCAAAAGAACAATCTAATGATAGACAGCTTGCATCAGTGCTCAGGCTTGTTTCCCGGGGTGTTATCCTCTCTTCCGACAGCTATCATTTACGCTCAGTCGAGTAGCTCTACGTCGTACGACTAGACAAGTGAGGTGACCAAACGGGAGAGAGAGAAGAGTGGCCGAAGGGAGCAAGAAAACGGCTGTACGTGCTAGCGTACCTATTAGCCCTATCGCTTTAAGGGCTTTCGCGCTAGTGCTACGGAATTTGAATCGCTTAGCGCTTGAGCTAAGGAAGTCGTGAACGAGAGAACATCCAACGTTAACTCCCCATCTTTTTTTCTGTCCAAATCAAAGGATGCTACTACAGAGAAGAGTGAAGGCAGACGCAGGTGCGCAGGAGCAAGAAAACGGTTGTTCGTGCTAACGGCTTTAGCGCTAGTAGTACGCTCATCCGTTGCTTGACAGCTTGATTCCGAGAAGGAGAGAGGACGGAAGCAGCAGATCCGTAGCTAGATGAACCAAGATGGCGAGAAGGTCATCTGAGTGAGTCCCTTGCTGCTGCCAAGAAGCTAGTCGCGCAAGAAAGAGATTCATTCACTCGCGTCGTGGGCTGATTGAGGTACGGGACGGGGAATCCAGGTATAGGTGCGGGTGAAAGTCAGACCTTATAGAGATAAAATGCGAATGGGCTTTCAAGTATTAAAGGAGAAGATAACGTTCCTTTATTTGGTGAAAATAAGATAAGCTAGTTACGACTAGTAGTAGTGCATCCCGCGCCTGTCAAGCCAGGTCCATGCCAGAAATCTTAGCTTAAGCAAACGGAAATTAAGGTGCTTGCGTAGGCATTCTATCGAGCATGGAAAGTGACAACCAACTCCGTACTAAGAAAGAAGCAAGTCTTGTTTCGTCTCTTCCGTTCGTGAATGCTACCGGTTTTAATGAACACCTGGTCTCATTTCTATTTTTAGTAGTTCATCCAGTGGACTCGCTCTCTCGATAAGGAGAGTCAGTCCTCTTTCAAGACCTATCCTCATTCGTTGTAACATTGCCCTTTCTCTGATTGTCGCGTTCTCCCGGACGTAAGCTTGGGCCAAGCCTTAGCCGGTTACGAAAGATTCGCTTTCCGCACCTGGGTGTTGTTTATTCTGCCTTATTATTTTATTACCTGGCTCAGTTGTTGTTGCTGCTTGGTCACTTGGTCTTGCTTGTTATTGAAATATTCCGTTCTCATCCTCCCTGGAACCATAGTCTTGTTGCTTGGCTTGCTTTCATGTCAGTACTTATTCTCTTTCTCTGAACTTTCAGATTTTCATGTTATTGCTTAAGACATGGGATTGTCTGGAAAGAAGGGGCACCTTATGCCTTGGCTCAGGCGAGCGAAGTTAGGAAAGAAACAAAAGAATCTATTGGCAAGCTGGTATGAGAGGAATGCGAGCTTCATTTTCTTTCATTATAGTTTTCTCCTATTCTCAAGTGATTCGTAGAAGCTTTCACTCTAGCCAAAGGGGCAGGCGAGCGAAGTGAGGAGACCTTTAGTATATTAATTGGGTCCACACCTCGCAATTAATATACTAGGCGTAGTGAGCAGGAGGTTGACTGGCTTCAAGTTCAACCAACTGCATACGAGGCGATTGGGCTGGCTAGCCTATGTTATTACCAACACTCTCTTAGTAATTCTTCTGTCACTTCTCTGCGGGAGAGCAAACCGGATTCGCAATTAGACGAAGGAGCTCCCCGACTCCCCGGATGTTTAGGCGCTAGCTAGCCCTGCTCCCATTCTTTAATACCATCCAGTTATGAATTATCAGCTAAGACAGGAAGCCAAATCATCGTTTTACCCAATATTTCTAGTAAAAGAACTTCTTAAAGCGTTTCGGGACCGCATCCTATTATGTTATGATGGCACACATGATAATAAGGGGACGACCACATCCTTCTCCTTCCCCTGCCTGGGCAAAGCATTAAAAAGAATTATTTCGAGCCCTTAAAGTAAAGGTTTGTTTCAGGCTTTACATATCCATTTCTCCCTTTATATAGATAAGGCAGCCCCTTAACTTAAAGTATTTGTTTGCAATTACCTTGGCATAGAGTGAGGGTCAATTCTTGCTGAAGTGCCGGTTCTTCGACAGATTCCTTTGCATTTATCGTGCACGAACGACTTTTCGTTTTAGCTTTGACTTCACACTTCTCCATATTTCGTTTCTACTAATGGGCGAATACTAGAAACGCTAGATTTTATAGTTCCATCATTTGATTTGCTTTAGTTTCCTCGTCGAGACAAAGCATAATGATAAGCAATGGAGATCCATGAAGCCATGATAGAGTTTGCACCTGATTCATCTTGATAAAAAATATTAGGACGATAGCCTTTACTACAAATTACTTATAGTAAGTGAATTATGACCCGACTTTCACCTCTTCTAATGAGGCTGTTGATGTCAAACTCTTCCTCGAGAAGGTAACATGAAACCCATTCGATCTACAAACTAGGACAGGAGGCCCGCCCGTTATGCATTTTAGACCATGACCAGTTTGTTCCGTAAATAAGGCTCACTAGCCCAGCCCCAACTAACAATAGTTGCATCGATTGCAGGCCGGTTCATAGATCGATTGGCTAGGGGAAACAATTGCATCTGATAGAGTATCAAAGTCAACCCATCATAGGTCTGTTGTACGGGAAAGGCATCGCAAGAAATTCCTTCATTCTCCGCCTTTGCGGCAACACCTGCAACTGGCAGGGCCAATGATCTATAAGGGCGAACCAGATCGACGAAGTTGGGGATCCAAAGATGAGGTAAGTAATTTCCTTCCCCAGTATATTAATTGGCAGGTCGTAATTTCATTTGTTTTTTTATATAAAGCTCGCTCCTTTTAGTCGCCCTCACTCACTACAAGGCCCCATCTTCCTAACAATACAATAGAAAACTGGCTTGTTCCTCCAAAGCTTTATCCTATCAAACAAAGTGTTCTACAAAAGAATCCGATCGTTGAACTCCCTGTATAAGCTTGCATTTTCTACTTTATAGGACGCTAACGCACCTCTAGTAGGTATGCAGTTGAAGGAAAAGCGCAGCAGCGGAAGCGTCAAGGGGAGACGAAGTCTCAAATACCAGAGCAAGTGAATAGCGGGCAAAGGGAAGAGAAGCGGAGCGCGAGCACTCGTTACTAAGTAAATGAATCACAGTAGATAAAAAGTTGGGCCATGCATGATGAGGAAGCCTGGTATGAGCAAAGGCAGAAAATAACACTGACAAAGAAGGTAGATACCCAACTCTAGTTGATGGAGCAAGGCTGGCGAAACCTTTTCTTCATTTTTGATCCAAAATGTATGTACGCCAACCCAACGAAAGAGGAATGGTACTACCACTTGAGGAAGAGCTGAAGGTGGGCAAGTTCAGTTGTCGAGGGGCTTCCATTCATTGCTCTTTCTATCGGTATGCTGAAACCACACACCAGTTAAATAAGTTAAGTAAGGGAAAGGTTAATATAAAAGGGGGCTGGTCTTCCTCTTCGCCGACACCCAAACGGTGTAATTTGCCTAACAACATATATATCACAAACGCTGGTTAAGTCCTTTTCGAGTGTCTCACATCAGGGTGGACCCAGCCTTTAAACACGCTAAAACAGCAATAATAAGAGAAAGTAAGCGGCAAGGCCAAGTATTTACTTAACTGGAAAGTAATATATTAATCCTTGACGAGTGCATCGGCCTCAAAGCAAAGAAAACCGGCGGGCTATCGCTGTTGTGGAGTGGAGTAGACCTCGGATTCAGTAGTTACTAGAAGTTCCTCTTTAGCTAGCTGGGACTATTCTCGAAGGTGGCACAAAAACCTATCCGGATCGACGAGAAAAAGAAAACGATCGACGAAGATTGATTTTCTTTGTCCCGCAACCGCATCACCAAGGAACTTTCTTCCTTGTCATTTTGTGGCAAAGGAAAGGCATGAATGAAGGACTCTTTCCTCAAGATTGATTTTTCTATCTATGTCAATGAGAGATCCTATTCTATGAAATTGATCTCATCATCGACGAAATCTCTTTACGCTCCTTTTCTTTTAGTCGCACCTGGACTAATTTAAGCTTCTTTTCCCAATTAGAATATATAGGGTTGAAGAGTTCGTGACCTAAGCGACCGCGTAAATCTAGCAAGGTATGTCCAAGGCCGCGAAATTACCCTTCCTATACTTACCTACTTTTTCTCTTCTCCCGTTCCTCTTCGGTTTGCCAGTATTACCAATTAGTTCCCGATGGGGACCCTAAAATTCTATGACACGCAAGGAGGGCGTTTGTATTTCTTTGAAGGCCTTCTTTCTTTCCCTACTGAAAAAATGTTATCGCTCCCTTCCCGCCTCCCCAGAATGAAAGGAAAGAGATCGAGCCTAGTTGAAACCTCCTACTAGAAGGGAGCAGAAGCGAGTCCAATTAATAACATATAAAAGGAAGTTGGTCACCCGGACTGTAGACAAAGCCTGGAAGTGCCTTAGCTTCCTATATGATATTTTCTCCCGGGCCCAATTGAATGCTTAGAAACCGCATTGAATGGACTTGTAGTAAAATGACCCATTTCTCGTGATCCAATTCCTTTTTTCGCTCCCTATGGCTAGTATATTAATTGGGAACTGGACCTCTGGAAGAGGTCGCCTTGCCTTCTGATCGAAATCCGGAACAGGCCCACGAGACTCAACTGCGCAAACCCCCGTTATCTTAGGCTCTTCGGGGGGACCGTGTCATGTCAAATTCATAGCTAAGCTGACCATCTATCTGCCCTAAAAGCAAGGGAAAACGGGTTCCAGCAGTTCGGTTGAAACTCGGAATTAGGTAGTAAGTAAATACTTGGTCTTTTTCTTTCTCAATTGATTTTGAATTACATGATTGGCCTTTCATCGGTGGCCAAAAGGTGTATTCGTATTTATATTTGCTTTCATTTTCGTGCTTATCCCAATTGTTGGTTCAGTTTATGCATGGCGAAAAGGAGCATTAGAATGGTCTTAACTGAATATTCAGACAACAAAAAAAAGAAAAAGGAAGGGTTATATTGAGACAGTTATGAATTTGATTGATTTTCCGTTACTTGCCCAAACAACCCCGAATTCCGTTATTTCAACTACATCGAATGATCTTTCGAATTGGTCAAGACTCTCCAGTTTATGGCCTATTCTCTATGGTACCAGTTGGAGTTGGTGTTAGCATGAGATTCATAGGGCTCTCGAACGAACTCGGTCTTTATCTCGCTGGCTTGTCCTAGAATCCGTGGAACCCGCGTCAGATAAGGGAGCATGCCTAGAGGAAGCGATTTCCCGGGAGAACTCTTAGGGGAGGACTGCTATCCTCCCGTTGGTCGCCTCCCCAATGAATATACCTCCCCAATGTTTATACCTCCCTTCGGTCGCCTGCTTTCGATTTGAATACCCCTGCTCTCTCACCGGTTTACGAGCTTGACCTTTTTACGCCTTTCTCCTTCTTGCCCGCTGGATTCACTCACTTTTTTGAGAATTTAGTCTCTCCCGCGTAACGTAAATAGTAAGCCCAGGTGGCTCTTCTAAGAGGGACAGAGAGCTCATTTACTTGATACTTGAAAAAAATTTCAATAGAACAGCTTTCAGCTTTCACTCAAAACATAGCTCTGGATTGCTTTTTGAAAGACTTTCACTTGCTCTCGGGAATGGGAATAGCAGGAATGGCAGTTACTGGCCTTTAGTATATTAATTGGGCTAAGGGGTACTGAGATTACAGAGACAAAATGACTTGCCAAAAGACTCAAACTACAACTGCTGACCCCTTTCACCTAGATGCCCTCTTTTTCTCTCCAACCAATTGGGATCGGATTCCAAGACCGGGGGCAATACGCCTATGTTATATGGTAAGACGTTACTCGTTTTACAGACCTTCTCGCAGCGCCTTTTATTACATCAAGTGGAGCAAGCACTTCTATGCTCTGGTTTAGAAGCCTATATAGGCAGTGTAATTGTTGTTGTGTATAAGTCTAAGTTCGATTCTTCTATTGCCATTTTATCTACCCGTAATATAAAAAATAACGAGAAGTACTACCGAGCGTAAAAGAGCTAACAGGCATGCGGCTAACTAGAATTTTTCAGGTACTCTTTTTCATTTTAAGGCTACATATAAGAAATAGACGTCACTTCGCTCCCCTAGAGTTTGTATATGGATACGTGGGACAACTATAATATACTTTCCTTTAGTGATTTCATACCTTCTTCCTTATTTTGTTCATTTCTATCCTTCCATACTGGGGCAACTAAGAAGAGGGGGTATGCGGGCTTCTTTCGCTTGAGTTGTTTCAGTGTGCCGTCGGATTTTGAAGGTGTTCAGTAACTATCAAAGAAAATGAATGAAATAGGAATTCTTTCTCCCGTTGGTCGCCTCACAGCCTTCATAAAGTCTTATTTTATTGCACTAGCATTCCGATGCAAGCCAGTATATTAATTGGTGCTTGCGATTTCTATTACTCACGAGATGGCATGAGCTTGTTCGGAAGCTAATGTCGGTGAATCAGGGATAATCGTCTTAAGACTGGGAATTGACAATAATAGGTCTTTAGTAAAAGCGCAATCCCAACTCTCTTATCTGGTGCACCCTAGAGCTATTGCCAGATTTCATCTCAAATCGAGCTGCAGTTCTTCTTTCCTTTCAAACCTAGCTAGGGAACAAGAGTGCACAATCACTATAGAGGGCCCAGGCCTGGAATAAGGCAGAGTCCCTCTCTCTTGCTTGTAACTACTTCCATTGGTGAACAACTAGTTCCATTGGCGAACCCTTCTTATATATAAGGCTCCGTCCCTCTGTAGAATCTTACCCTGCACCCTGAGCCACTAGTGCATTTGCTAGTTAATGATATCATCTCACTCTTGCACATAGATTCGAATCTATCGCAATCGAGCAACCTCACATATTCTCCCCCATATTGGACTATATGTTGTGCTTCACACTTTTACTTGATAGTGTTACGCATATAAGATACCTCCCCAATTAATATACTAAAGGCCAATTAATATACTAGCGAGGTGTGGACCCAATTAATATACTGGCATGAGGCGAGCGTAAGTGAGGAATTAATCCCCAAAGAGCGAAAGTTCACTCACGTAACTCGAGATGAGCTAATTCAATCCTTGCGTTGAGATACGCATGAATTCACTCCCCACTCCAGGAAGTGCGCGACTCAATGTCAACTTCAACTAACCAATTAATATACTGGCCTCGACCAATTAATATACTGCATCGGTGAAGTCTCCTAGCAATAAGCAACGGGCTGTCGGCCTATGATCTGTACTCGTTACTGGTCACTTGGGCTCATCAAACAATAAAAGGAAGTTTGAAGTCAAAAAATTCCTGAGACATGGTATCGCTCAATCAGCACTCCAGTCTTTCCCACCCCCGGTCCCGGTCATTGATTTGAGAACAAACAACCAGACCACCAGCACCTCCTGCCATGACTGACCTGCCTTCTGAACCGGGAAAAATGACTTCTATGTTATATATTAAATCAGAACATTCACTACCGGGAATCAGAACATGCTGACGAAGCTATTCCTTAATGGATAAGCTTTAATGCGAGAAAGAGTTTCGAAGAACGTCCCTAACTGAGAGCCGTTCTCCTATGACTGGTAGTAATACCCTAACTTTCTTTATTGGCTAGCTCTAATAGCTAAAAGTCTCGATCCAACTTAACTTAAAAGTAGAAAACGAAGAAAAGTGCACACTTAGATTATCATAGTTAGAAATTGCATTGAAAGACTGACAGGTTTGCTGCGAGCGACCAGAGGCGCCTAGTATACCAAGTCCAGTATATTAATTGGGAGTGGGAAAGGTGTCGCTCGAAAAGGAAGTTTCTGATATACTACGTGTTTTTTTATTGAGACGCTCCTAGTTTTGAGAAGCGGGCAGAAACTTATTATGCGCCTACTCTACTACCGTGGCTGGACAAGGTTCAACTGACAATGAGTGAATAAGTAATATAAAGGCAAGTGAATTCTTATTATAGGTATCGGCACCTGAAATGAGAAGTTGCTGTTCTCAGAGGCAGGTATAATACAGAAGATCCTCCATCGTTGATTAACCTATAATAATCATATGCCCAGGGGCTCTACCTGCTATGATTCTCCTCCCTTTCCATACCGGGGGGAAGGTGGCCTATCGAAGTCACTTTGCCGGTGCCTCCTTTCTCTCGCGAACCATACTGTGCAGGTGGCTGTAAAACCTATGTATGGTCCTAGAAGCTCGTTAACACTCGCTTCCCTCACATCACAGGACGAAAAGCTTGCTATTCTACAACCACTCACTATCCCAGTTCCACTAGCTTAGCTCCAAGCAGTCTACAAAAAGCATTTGCACCTTCATATCAGTTCTTGCTTTCTACTAGCCCATTCCAAGCCTTCCTGCTTTGCGAAGCACGAACTGCTGCTAGTGGTTGCTTTCAAGAGTTTTCGCCCCCAGTATATTAATTCCTGCGGTTAAAGACCTGTAGCTATTGGCCTTGCTATCGCTTTGGGAAGCCTGAAGTAATATAAACAAAAAAAGAAATTCAAGCAGCAGGTATTACTGATTGTTGGATGTGAGTAGGTATAGCTGAGTGAACTTCGGACGCTCTCACTGATGACTTTCTCAAGTAGGTAGGTATGAGTAGAGATAGCTGTGTGAAAAGAGACCCGCGAGACCTAGAGAACTAGAGCAACATACTTGAAGCGGTGGACCCTAGATGACTGGGGCAGGCGACGAGAGCTAGTTTAGTCATGTAACCAAAATACGTGGACCCTAATATACTGGGGCTTTGTTTCAGGATTGAACTGCCTATTGAACTGGCAAGATGAAACTGGCACTCACGGCACACTTCCACTATTACTGGATCTCATCTCCCCAGTGAGAAGATCTTTCTTTGATGTTGCCTTGAGAGAGTAAGTTATTCTGGGGTCTCGAGCATTGAAACCGCCAGGAACTCGAACTCGCTTAAGCCCGGCTAGAGAGCCATGCCTTCTCAAACTCACTACTGATTAAAAAGCAATTCTTGGTCAAGCTAAGCAAATTAATTTACTGGCCAATGTTTATACTGGGCGCTTGCTTTTCAAAACTATACTGGTTGATCTGGTCTTTCCTCTCACTTCTGTTTTTCGATGCAATTCATCTCTTGGATTAGGTGATTGTTTAAACAGGTTGGATGATTCTTGTGAATTCGGCTGCGGAGGATATTGACCCATGTTTTGTTCCGCAATTAATATATTAGCCAAGCGGCCCCGGCAAGCCGGGTTCTTGATGTGGCACGGGCCCTATCTTCAGCTATCGCGCGGGATCGTGTCTTCCTTTTGTTTGAAATTTCCAGAAAGGTGCCATTAGTGCGATTCTTGAGCAGGGGATTTTCGTTACTTGGCATGAGCGGCCTGTTTTTTAAGAAGTACCTTAACCGGGAAGCTTTCGCCAAAGTAGTGCTATAGGTCTTAGCCAAATGAACGAAAGCAAAGCGGGCATTTGTATGGAGGCTTACTTGTCTTATAGTTTAGGTTCTTTATCTGTGGTTTCATCGCTTGTTGTTTCGTCTGGTTCAATAATACCGCTTATCCTAGTGAGTTTTACGGACCACCGGGCCCTTCTCAAGCTCAAGCATTTACTTTTCTAGTTAGAGACCCCAGTATATTAGGGGGCTAAGGTGGGCTCAAGGACCTACTGGTTTAGGTAAATATCTAATGCGTTCCCCGGGTTCTTTTTTTAGGAGAAACTAAACGATGCGCTTTTTGAAAATGCACCGAATTTACATTAGGTATAAGATTGACAGAGATTTTCTTATTTTATTTACAATTGTCTTTTTTGTTGAAATGGGATGGAAAGTATCTCTGAAAACTCCCGAGATGCAGTCTAGTAAGAATATACCCAGGGGCTCTCCCCTTTCTGACTGGTAAGTAATTTCTCGGGGAGGGCCTCCAGCATGCTTCACAGCCACTCATTCGTCCTGACCAAACAGTAGAATCTATCTCTCAGCGATTCCTTTCCCCTATTTGATCAAGTAATCACCCCACCCGCCAAAAGAGAAGAAGACTTATTCCCGACCCAGAATGAATGGAATGACTCAACCACAAATCCGTTGAATGAAGGGGGATGGATTGCTTACTCTCGGCCAAATTAATATACTGGCATGGAGAATGGATGACTTCGCTTATGCCCTGAATGAAGGGGGCAAGTGAGGGGGATTCCATTCGAAGTAACGTTAATGCACCATCTTCAAAACTTCTCGGGATCCTGAGTTTTTCGAGAAAAGGTCCCGTCCATCAATATCATGATTGGGTCGACCAGGCCAGATCATAAGAGAAATATCATGATCGGGTCGACCAGGTCAGGCCCGATCATGAGTGAATAGAAAATCGAAAACGTACATTGCTGTTCCAGCGGAAATACTTGGTTTAATTCTACCACTTCTACTAGGAGTCGCCTTTTTAGTGCTAGCGGAACGTAAAGTAATGGCTTTTGTGCAACGTCGAAAGGGTCCTGATGTAGTGGGATCATTCGGATTGTTACAACCTCTAGCAGATGGTTCGAAATTGATTCTAAAAGAACCTATTTCACCAAGTAGTGCTAATTTCTCCCTTTTTCGAATGGCTCCAGTGGCTACATTTATGTTAAGTCTGGTCGCTCGGGTCGTTGTACCTTTTGATTATGGTATGGTATTGTCAGATCCGAACATAGGGCTACTTTATTTGTTTGCCATATCTTCGCTAGGTGTTTATGGAATTATTATAGCAGGTCGGTCTAGTAATTAGGGGGGCGGCCGTTCGGTCGCCTATGATAGATGGACCAATTGGTCAAAAATGGGTTTGTGCCGCAGGTGTTGAACGATCTACTCTACACAGGTGTGGGCTTACAGGGTTAGGCGATGGAATCCCTTCATTCATCAAGAGGGCCCTGGCACTTTATGAATGAAAGAACATGGGTCAAAAAAAGGCGCCAGTATATTAATTGCCCACTACAGTCGAAGTCAGCGGCGCCTCGCCTACAAAAAAGTCGTCGAGCGAGTTAGCGAAGACGCTTAGGCTAATAGATAAGAGAGCGTCGGCCAGTATATTAATTGGGGCCTTCATTCTACTACGCTACGCAAAGTCACTTAGCTCGACGTTAAGAGAGTCAAGGGCGCGCGACTACATAGAAGAACCGCTGTTCGCTTACTAAGGTATAACCGGGAAAGCCGCTTCGCACCACTGATAAACTACTCAAGATTCAATTCGGCGGGCAAGCTCCCGATATACAGCAATTAATATACTGGACCCCTTGTTATCTCTCTATATAAAAAAGTTTCGGGGTCGCCAATGAATATACTGGACTTGGTATACTAGGCGCCAATGTTTATACTGGGTGAGATCTGACCCAATTAATATAGGGTTGGTTGTCGCCGCAATTAATATACTGGCATAGGGAGCCTTCTTTCGCAAGCCTTTGTCATTGTCAGTCAACTAAGTAGGGCGAATAGCTCCCTGCGAATCCGTAAATCTTTTGAGCATGCCGAAAAAAAAGGATGGTCCCTTGAATTCTTTCCGTTCCAGAAAGTTTGTACCCCCCATCATGGCGAACCTCTCCTTGTGATCGGGATGAGGTAGATGCCTCCCAGCCGGGGGGCAGATCGAATCGGAGTTTCCTTAGGTAGCCACCGACCTACAGTTATCCTTAAACTTCCGTGCTTGGTGGAGAAGAAGCGAACAAGGGTACGCTCGCTTTCTGTCTTGTTCTCTGCCGCAGACTGGAATCGCTCGCCAGCTAGGCCCTCTAGAAGAAAGTTGGAGCAACATTGTATGAGAACATATTACCCATCTTCGGGGACAAGGGGCGGAACGACCTCTCGATCTACTTACAGCAGCCCAGGGGGCGTCGTCGTCTAGGCGTTCCCTGTTGCTCTGATCTCCCCTACGCCTAGGACGTTGTCTGGGCCAAGAGCCATAGTTAGTTGCTGTTTCCATTTGGTTGTTTTTTCTCGTTGTTGATACCGGCAAGACCCAGCCAGATGATGATGATGTCTGCTGGTTGGTAGTGAGAGGACTCTTAGTACCCGGGCGCTGGTGAAAAAACAATCAAATCATTTGATTTCGTTTCTTGCTCTCCCTTAGCAGCGGGAAAGGAGTCTATCTATCTGCCTAGCATTGGTAGATTTCCCCCAACGCAATTCAAAAACGGAAATTCCACGAATCCCTGAGGTGGATAAGTCCGACGACTCAGCAGCAGTGCGGAATTGAGTTTTTCGTCCGGTGGATCTGATCTATAGTTAGGGGGCAATACATACCAAAAGGCCAGTATATTAATTAGGGGAAGGAAGGCGCAGTATATAACCAACCCACCCTTCTGTATAACCTATTCACATTAGTGAAGCGGCTACATGCATAAGGGAAATGCACGTTTGTGATACCGGGATGCATAGGGCCTACGAGCACGGAAGAACGTGGGTACCACTGCCCACTCGTTAGTTTCAGGGTAAGATTCTGAGCCCTTTTTCGTTTGCGCCCCTGTCTTGCGAGTGAAAGGTCGTTTCGTTGTACGAGTCAAATACTCAAAATGGGCTTTTTAGACCCTGTCCAAGTGTCTTGCTTCTTTCGCTACGCACCTATTCTATAGGTCCAATCTCATCTGCTAGCGCTTATTCGTTGCTTGGTCCGGACACATTCATCGATTTCTTTTCATTGTTCCTGGGCTATGGGCATCGGCCCACATGTTAATATAACTGGACATTTTTCGATAGCGATATCGAAAAATGTCCAGTTATCAGGCTCACGCCTTAGATTTTGCAGCAGCCACCGCGCCCTCCTACTCATCAAGGCATGGCAGCCGCCTCGATGGCCGAGTGTGGGTAGCACGCTTAAGCGCCATCCATTTTCGGGGCTAGTTGATTCGGCAGGTAAGTTGTTACACACTCCTTAGCGAATTTCTACTTCCATGACCACCGTCCTGCTGTCTTAATCGACCAACACCCTTTGTGGGTTCTAGGTTAGCGTGCAGTTGGGCACCTTAACCCGGCTTCCGGTTCATCCCGCATCGCCAGTTCTGCTTACCAAAAATGGCCCACTTAGAGCTCTCGATTCCATGGCACGGCTCACCAAAGCAGTCGCACCGTCCTACCTATTTAAAGTTTGAGAATAGGTCAAGGGTGTTACGCCCCTGATGCCTCTAATCATTTGCTTTACCTGATATAACTCGCACGCGAGCTCCAGCTATCCTAAGGGAAACTTCGGAGGGAACCAGCTACTAGATGGTTCGATTAGTCTTTCGCCCCTATACCCACGAACGATTTGCACGTCAGTATCGCTACGAGCCTCCACCAGAGTTTCCTCTGGCTTCGCCCCGCTCAAGCATAGTTCACCATCTTTCGGGTCCCGACAGGCATGCTCCCACTCGAACCCTTCACAAAAGATCAAGATCGGTCGGCGGTGCACCCCACAAAGGAGATCCCACCCATCAGCTTCCTTGCACCTTCCGAGTTTTCACACCCCATCGATTTGCATGCATGTCAGACTCCTTGGTCCGTGTTTCAAGACGGGTCGAATGGGGAGCCCGCTAGACGGTGCTATGAGCACACAAGAGCGCCGCAAAGGACGCGCCATTGAGGCGTGCGCTGCATCCTCGACTGCGCCGACGACGTTACCTCAAGCAAATCAAACACTCGAGGCTTGGCCCGCAAGCGCAGCCCGCAACGATCCACGTGCCGAGCCAAGCGGTTGGGCTACCCTTGATGTGAGTAGTTCGACATCAAACCAGCACGCATCGCCGACCCCCATTCGTTTCCCTCCTGACAATTTCAAGCACTCTTTGACTCTCTTTTCAAAGTCCTTTTCATCTTTCCCTCGCGGTACTTGTTAGCTATCGGTCTCTCGCCGCTATTTAGCCTTGGACGAAATTTACCACCCAATTGGGGCTGCATTCCCAAACAACCCGACTCATCGACAGCGCCTCATGTTGCAGC